>JACGAQ010002620.1:0-38741 GCA_014119065.1 Orius insidiosus
TCTGGACCCTGCTGAGAATATCGAGGAAAAATGTATACAATCCGAAATGGGTGTTTTTAGGTGAAAATCCATTAACAGTTATGTATTCTAGACCAGAACACCTTAGAAAACACCAGAAAATCCATTCGATTGGATGTTTCTTGGACGAAACTGTGAAAATGCCTTATCAAAGGCGATTTTCGGTCGAAAATGCCCCATTCGGCTATCGAGCGAGAGAAATCGAATTTTCTAGTCGGCAAATAGAAATTGCTTTTCGTTGAGTGGAACTTCGGCGTATAAACGGTCAAGCAAAAGATTTTAGCATATTTGAGGTAATATTGCTTTAATTTTATGAAGAAATCTCAAGTTATGTTTTAGCGACGAAATTATACGATAG
Source organism: Orius insidiosus (assembly GCA_014119065.1). NCBI lineage: Eukaryota > Metazoa > Arthropoda > Insecta > Hemiptera > Anthocoridae > Orius > Orius insidiosus. The sequence goes on from JACGAQ010002620.1 coordinate 377, forward strand.
TTACGCCGATAACGATCCAAATTGAGTTGTTCGCAAGTCCTAAGCAATAAGGGCGCTTCTTCGAAAAAGACTATAATTCCGACGATTTCTGTCCAATGAAGTAGAAAACGCAGAATTTCTCTGGACCCTGCTGAGAATATCAAGGAAAAATGTATACAATCCGAATAAATGGGTGTTTTTAGTTAAAAATTTACATACAGTTCTCTATTCTAGACCTGAACATCATAAAAAAACACCAGAAAATCCATTCGAACTAACTTCTCAGACAAAAACTGTCAAAAATGCCTAGTCCAGATTTTTTTAAAATAATAATAATAAAATGCAGATAACTTTTTAAATGACATATTTATTAATAATATCAACAAATTTATACAAATAAATAAATAAAAAAAACAGGTCCAGCCTTATTAAAATAATTAATAACGGTGTAACTATAAAATCATCAAAGGAAATAATGTACCTACTTAATCATTGAATTTGGTAGAAAATTGAGGAAAGCGTGAAGGGTTTCATTTAAACAAATAAATGCAAAAAATATATCTGCAATATCTCTTCTCAGAGTTACTCCTCATAAATTTCAAAAAATTTTCAAAGATGCGTCTTTAGATGCTAAGTAGTTTACCAAAAATTGGGCTCTGTGGGATCATTAGTTCTCGAGATATTGAGGTTTTCTAAAAAAAGGATAAGCCCGTTTTTCTCGAAAACCGTTCGTTTTTTTGATCTGAAATTTATGTCAGTTCTTATTCACATAAAGAGGCATCTTTTAGAATTTTTTTCGGCCAAATCGGAGTAAGGGCCATTTTGCCCCCTTATCCCGCTATAGCCTTTATAACCAAAAAGCGTATCACATTTTAAAAACTACATTATGTTAAAGATTAATGAACTCTAAATTACATTATGTTTTAAAGCCGGGTCCACACTGAACGAGGCAGAACTGCCTCGACTCGCCTCGTGCGGGTAAATAAAAATAGACGCGAACGCTCCCGAGGCGGCGATCCAGAAAAAGCAAGCAATCGTTCCCCGAGGCAGTTTTAGTTCATATATCGGACTCACCGGTGTCTTTGGCGAGGTCCGCATTTTGCAGATGTAAAAATTGATAAAAAAACGAAGCAAAAAAAAAAAAAAAAAAAAAAAAAAAAACTGCAGTTGAGAAAGCTTAGAGAATAATAACTTGTGGCGAGCTATTTCTTCCATGTTAGTGGAGTGAAGGAGGGAGCGCCACTTAAAAATTTTAACAAGAATGCTAATAAATAAAATGATAATAAATAAATTAGTGATAATACATAAAATGAAAATGACAGCGGTGCGTGAGCTGAGGCGAGGCATGCGTAAACTCCGTCCACATTGAAACGAACGAATTTTGACCCGAGCACCGAATTTCTTTGATGTACCAACTCCGATCGGCCGCACGCCTCAGAACGCCTCGGACCTGGCTTCCTCGCCTCGGAAACACGTCCACACTGAAGCGAATGTCTCGCCTCGGATTTCCTCATTCGGCTGCCTCGCTCAGTGTGGACCTGGCTTAAGACTAGAATAACGAGGGCATTCAAACAGGGACCCAATCTTCAGTTGACCACAGAATTGGATACGTGTGATGATTCTCAATGTGATTAGGAACCTCTTTGTACCTGGGGGAAAAAAAACAGATAAAAGATTGAGGGTCTCACAATGGGTAGGTTGTTTACCTTGCAATAAGAGAACGATAACCACGTCCGAAAGTGGCAATTGTCGGTGGTTTGCTGGAAGAAAGAGCAACGATTGCAGTCAACTCACCTTCATACGGCCTAAAAACCGTAATCGGGCGAAGCGACCATGTTTCGGCGACCACCATACAACCCCAAGTTGTTCCGATATAAAGTTCTTTATTTACAACGCATAAACTTGTCACTTGACATCTCCCTGGGCTGAGATGTTCATCAATGCTGATCGATTTTAAACTTTCAGAACACGGAACAAGCTTTGAACAGTCCAATTTATGATGGATCGTTTTTGTTTCGACGTCCCATTGATAGATGACACATCCAGGGTGAACGTATGTCCAGACAAACTTCTGGTGCTGCTCTGAGCACGAAACGAGCTTCACGACATCCACGTTTCCAATAACGGGAGTGTAATGATTCAAACTTTCGCAATTGGTCACGATACTTTCCTCAATTGTATATACTGATATGGCCCCGCTTCCTTCGCCGCACCACAACTCGCACGTTCTAAAACCAAAATTGGGAACAATTATATAATTCGGAGCAGGGTGGTAGGACTATTTAATACAGGAAGCTGTGGATAAAGGATGTATTGGTGTTGGAGGAGTATAATTTAACATCAATTTTATGTGCTAATTGGTCATTTGAAATAAAAGATAATATACTTGAAATCAAAAGAATAGATGGAGGTGACGTCATGGAGTAAAGAAGCGGAGCCAAGTTCTGTGAGAACAAAACTCCCTTCAGCCATTGAAGACGTTGAAGGGGAAGTTTCTGTAACTAAGAAGATCCTTCCGCATCCAAGAGCAACTGCGACTCTTGCCAAAGGTTCCAGCCAAAGTAGACGCAAAACCGGACTCTTTTCTTCACCTTCAACCATACTGTACCACCAAAGCAATTTCATATCGTGCATCCTAAAAATTAAAAAAAACGGTGTTTAATAGAAGTCAAAACTTCAAAAAAGCGGAGTTCACGAGTTCAAATAAAAAAGTTTTAAGCAGACGTACGAATAAGCGTGAATATGGGAAGCTTCGTCTCCGATCCACACAGTGTCTTTAACGATGCATATCGCAGTCGGGATAGCAGAAATTCCATGAGGTGTCCGAGAGAGCGGGATCAACTCCGAATACTGCAACCAGTTTTGCTCGCTAGCCAAAAGTTGGTATACTTTACCATTGGAACATCCGAGCCATACACTATGACAATTGTAATCCGAATTGTTTAAAAGCTGGTTGGAGGTTGAAGTCAAAATCGAAAAGCCATGGTTGAGCGAGACGACGTCGTATAAATGTGTAAATTCAGGAGCAGATGAAATGCTTACAATTTGAGAGGCGGTCGGGCGGTCACATGGCTGTTGCGACCAGCAAAGAACCATCAGGTCTAAAATACAGCTTGGCCAATGTGTTTCCTTATTTAAAAAAAAAAAAAAAAAAAAAAAAAAAAAAAAAAAAAAAGTAATAAGATGTTAACCGTTGGAAGTTAAAGTTTTACCCTTTGAGTCAAATTTGGCCTCCCTCCTTCCAAAATGCATTCTTTGACTGATTCATGACTTTCGAACGGTTGGTGCAAAGTAACAAGCTCATAAATGAACATTCCAAACGAAAAGCAATCCACCTAAAAACAAAGAAACGTTGAATAGCTGAATGTTTTGTTTTCTAAACTACCTTTTCGGTGTATTCTTCTTCACCATTGTATTTCATTATTTCCGGCGCCATGAACCCTTCAGTACCTCCGAATCCTTTCGTACCCGATGGAAGCGTAAGCCTGCTTATACCATAATCCGCCAACTTGATATGGACGGGAACTTCCGAGTGGTCCTGAAATGGTGCCGGCAAAGCCCAAACGAGAACGTTTTCTGATTTCAGATCTCTATAAATAATATGCTGCTGGTGTAAATATTCCAGCGCTTTTGCCACTTGAAAGACAATCCCTTGGACGGTTATTGGATGAAGAGTAGCTGCACAACGGCGATAACTCCGTAAACTTGTATGGAGTGCACCTTGAGGAGCCAAACCTACAAAAGAATTTTTAAAAAGAGACATAAGAATTTTGATTACCTAAAATGAGACATAACGGATCTAAGCATATTCCAATCAACGACACAATATTTGGATGCCTTACAGACAATAAAATATTAAGTTCTTGTCTTACAGTGGAATAAGCTTTACTGGCATGTTGTATTGGATCTCTTTCCCATTTAATCTGTGCATTCTAAAACAGAAATGAAAAAAAGAAAACAAAAACTGAGATATTACTTTGTATGCAATGACTGCGGAGTTGGAAGCACCGGAAGGAGGAGGTACAGGCTGAATTGCTTTTATGGCGACGGATAATTTGGTCCCTGTCGTCTTCGATGTACATGTACCTTGGAAGACAAAACCAAAGGCGCCACGACCCAATAGTTTACCACGTTGCACTGTACCGCTGTTAATCAAATTGGCTTCTCCGACGTCCAAAAATAACGTGTCGGGGGCAATATGCGCCAATGAAATTTCACCATGAACTGGGCATCTGATATGTTTTTTTTCAATCGCGGCTAAAATGCATTCTTCGACCATCCAACCATATTGGACGACCTTTGGTTGAGACGGTAGACCTTCTTCGGACGCGACACGACTTGAAGATGGACTGTCGGCGACCCCGCTGTCTTCCGAGCTGTTGTTTGAGACTCTGACGGCGGCCTTTTCCGGGGAATGCAGAGTCTCTTGTCCACCCGAGAGGCAAGTCGGACAAGGTACGATCCGGGTAACCAAGAGCTTTCCTTCAGAAGTGTGAACAAATCTGGTACCCAAAGTCGGATACCAGTCTTCCAAAAGTGTATCAATGTGGTCAGTCGCCAAAGCCAGTAAGTGAGCCGCTTTTTGAGCAGACGGTTCTAAAACTGTCGCTTGGTATCCAATAACGGATTCTTGTTCAATGACCGGCCTTTTTATCACTAACGTATCAAGAGGTAAATAGAGTTCAAGGAGTGATACTGAATTAAAATTAACCTCTGTCCAATTTCCTTCTTGTTTTAGCATAAGTCTTAAATTTTGATAATCGATTGTATTGTTGTTTGTATAAATGACCTCTTTCATAGAAAAAAGTACAGTGTGGGCATATCTCAACTCCATCCCTGTTTGCCATAAAGACCATTCGGCACGGACGTCAAGGAGTTTAGCCAGACGAGCATCTTGAGATACTTCTTTCGGCACAATGAAAAACTCTCTGACGATCTGAATAATGGTATCATCAGCAAGAAGTCGGGTTATGAGACGTGACCAGAAACCGGAGGGTACGTATGAAAGTAGAAGAAGCCTTCGAATCGCCACATCTGGATCGTTTCTGGATGTCAACTCACTTTCTAAAGGGAAAAAACTAATGAGAACAAGAATTGATAAGACCTTTCCTAATGAACCTTGCCCCTTGCCTGAAACAGCAGGCAGCTGAGGCTAACCCAATCAATTGCAACCTGTGGCATTAACTACCTCACAAGGCAGACAAAGCCCCAAATACCTACCTTGTTCAAAATCTTCACTTGCATTTGATAAATTGTTCAGATTCCCTTTTTTGTTTCTTACAGCCCAAGCTCTTGATCGAACTGGAATCTAAACAATTTAAGTAGTTTTTTTTTCTTTTCTTTTCTTTTTTTACCTTCACCCTAACAGATGGTGTGTGTATATCATCTTCGGTTGGCAGGAGACTCGGTATTAAAAGTGTCCTGTTGTCCCATGTTAAAGCTACCTCGAACTTATTTAAAAGATGTACGACATATCCTTTTGTGTCTACATCAAGATTGGATGATTTGAAAACGATTTTTAAATCATCCAATCTCATAACTCCATTTCTTGCAAAAGGGTTGATCTCCCTGATGGTCACTACATGAGCTAGCATGTCACAAAGCCATTGAGGATCGAGAAAATATAAATCTTTAAGAGTTGAATCTTCGTAATGAAGTAAAACGCCATTTTCATGAAGGAACAATGTCGCTTGGTGAAGTTCTGCAGTGTCTCTTAGATTAGTGTGATAACTTGCTACGGCGGTCCGATATTGATCGCTTGTCAAAACAGGATCTTGTTTCGATTGGCGGCGTTCTGCTGCGATTTGTCCAATCACGTCTTCTAGCATAAGGTAACTTGCTGGAACGCATTGTTGCAATAAAAGTGTTTTACTTCCTAAAAATCGATATAAAAAAAATTACGTTTTTCATTAACTATTTTGTGAAATAAAATCATGAGGATTTTATTTCCCAATCATAGGCACTTCTCACACAAAGCTAATAAGGAGGCTTGAAGCAGTAATTAAGGTTTTTTTATCACCTGCTGCACGTAGGCTGAAAACAGTGTCGTATATAAGGTTGCATAAAATACGGATGTTATGACGAGTTTTGCAGCTGACTTCGATCGTATCGATAACCCTCGGAAGGCCGCATTTTTCGGCGTCGACTACGTTTATAAATCGGTCACGGATCAACTGCTGAAGATCTTCAGCTCTTGAGAGAGGATAATTTTCCTGCATCATATCGTAGTGTGTACCGATGATGAGAACTGGGGAATTTGGAGCACGAGCTTGGATGTTTACAAGCCATTGAAGGATTTCAGAGATGCCCTTTTGACCGTCAGGAATCTTCCAGACGACCAAGTACAAACTACGCTTGGACAAAAAGTACTGATGGGTTGCATAATATTCACGTTGACCGCCGAAATCCCATGTTCTGAATGTAACCGGACCATAAGATGATTGACCGCGGATTTTCTTCTCATATGTCCAGTCGCCGATGTCAACCCCAACAGTCGATAAATTCGTACCCTTGTTGTTCTTAGTGTTGATACTCTTATTTCCCATTCTTTTAGCCCAATGCTGTAAAAAAAGTTAATAATCAAGCAATAAGTATGTTAAATTAATGAACCTCAACAGGTTTCTTTTTGTGCCCTTCGCTTCTCAGCTGTTCCAAAAGCGACGTTTTTCCAATGCCCTGGACACCCACAATCATTAGTTTCATCCTCGCGTATGGCTTTGCATCTTCCAATACGCTTTTAAGGTACCCTATGATGTCCATCGTCTTGTACTTTTTACTTTCTATCATAGATTTTAATGGCTCTTGTAAAGTGCAGCCTTTCACATTCAAATTCCAGAGACGTGATAACAAGCCCATTTGAGGGGGTAGATCGCTTATTTCTAAAAACAATAAAGGTTATTAAAACCTAAAAAATTGTCCTGGCTTAACCAGTGGAACCACTTGGCTTAACCACTTTGGAACTGATTGATTGGAGTTTAACTTACCAACATTTCCACTAACATTAAGCACAGAAAGGCTCCCCAATTCATGTATAATCGGAGGAATTTCTTTTAAATTGTTATTGCTCAAATCCAGCATACTTAATGCTGGAAACATAAGTTTAGACTTTGAGGTTGATGCAGATCCAAGGATGTCCTGAATAAAGAATTAGAAAAAAAAGTTTATGAGCTTATTTTTCGAACCCATTCTTCATGATCATCATTTTCTTGTGTGAAACCATCATCGTCAGTTGTAAGTTGTATACGTTGAATGGCATTGTCGGAAAGAATGAGAGTCCGAAGGTTGTCTAACCTGAGATGACGCCTATGGGAGCAGACGCAGTTTAAAATAGTCGAGCGAAACGATCGAGGTCGACTCGTAACGATTTTACTTGGACGGTTCCCCAGATTTGGATCGTAGCACATGATCTTCGCCTGCTCTAAAGAGTCCAAACAATCTATCTGAGGCAATGACATCCAACAACAAATTTGATTCCCGCTCATCTCCAACTGCTTTATCATTGCTGGATACGATGTAATATGACTCATACTTCTCAAACGATTATAAGATAAATTTAGTCTTGATAAATTCACAGCCAAACATGCCAATATCGGCGGCACTTGAGTGAACTGATTATGCGATAAATTTAGCGTTTGTATTTGACAAAATTGAGAATCAGCGTCTTCTTCATTTGCCATACTGTGCTCGTTCACTTCAACATTTTTACTCCATAAATTGTTATGGTGCAGCTCATATTGCCTAAGGAAAAAAATTCATAAAACACGAAAAATCTAAAATTAGGAATATTTACTGTAAATAAAGTTCTTGATCAGGTTGAAGCGAAAATGGAATGTCTAATGGAGTACTCAGATCAGTATCTGCACTTTTGGATGATTCGAGGGAACATATGCTTGCACGATCGCTCATGTCCTGAAACAAAATCACAAAAGTTCGCTAGATCTTGGTATCTCATGAGTCATGAATCATTCATCTTTTAAAGAAAGAAAACTTTTTTTAAATTGAAATACATTATGTTCCTAGATCTCTCCAAACTTTTACCTCATTTTGAAGACTAGGAAGTTCCTTCAAGAGATTAAAAGCAGCGTTGAGTTCACGTAGTTTCGGAGACTTCCACATCTGATGGGGCAAAGAGGAAAGTTTGTTGTTTGAACAGTCAAAAATCATTAGCGACGGTAATGTGAAAATTTCGCCCGGAAGGGTGTCCAACCTGTTATCCTTTCAATTTCAATAAGATATTGGATGTAAAGACTACTAACTTGTAAATAAAGCTCTTCCAAAACAGGTGCATTGTAGCCTTTGTGGGAACTCAATTTCATCTTCGAATCTTCAAAATCCTCTGGAGATGGAAGTCTTTCTATTTTATTCTGTGCTATATTTAGAACTCTAAAACAAAATTATTATTATTTTTTTTTTTCTTTCTCTTCGTTTACTTCAAGCTCTGAAGTTGAAAAATGACAGGAGGGATGTAGACAAGCGAGTTGTTGGAGACGTCGAGACGTGTTATCGCATATAAGACGACGTCTTGACTTTTTGGGTTGAGCTTGAGTTTTGGATTAACGTGAAGTGCGGCGCCGATAAGCCACTGATAGCGGATGTAAGGGAGCTGAGAGCTACTTCCATGCCAATTAATCATGACCGGCGTGTTCGCCAAAAGCGACGTAAACGTCAGACCTTTGCTAATGGCCTCACTCATCGAACGTCTATTAATCGCATATTCAGGATCACAGTGAGCTTTTATAGCTAAAAGTTTCGCTGTCAAAATATCATCTTTATTCTGGACTGCGACCGACAACGCTTTTGACTCATGATCGTGTGCGTTGTACCGCAATAACAAATCTACCATCGCTATATTACGGGATTTACATGCTTCGACCAAACAAACACATTCCTAAAATATAAAAAAAAATGTAAAATTTAACAAAAATTAAAAGAATTTTTACATTTTGAGATATTAAATTTGGATTGGCTCCATTGGCTAATAATAAAGATGAAATTTCAACATTCATATTTCGGATGGAAATGTGTAATGCAGTTTCTTGCTCAGTGTTGCATAACAAATCAAGGTGCCACGGACTCAGCATCCTTTCGTTAGTCTCATTTCTTGTGCCTAAACTGAGTCTTGTCATGAGAACTTGAATGCCATCGGCAATCCTCCTCCTAGTTCCGAACGTCTTTTCCTCTTTCTCTTTCTCACTTTCCACGATGACCTGATAACTTATGTAAATAAAAGAAAAATAAATAAATTTCCGAAAGTACCTTTCGTGTACTTTTTACTTTAAATTTGAGCATAGTTTCAACCATTTTGAAGTTGCCTAAAAGACAAGCTAAATATATTGGCGTCTGACCAGTCACATCTTTAAAATTAACATCAAACGGTAACTCATATTCCCAGTCTCCCTGGCTGAAAAAATAAATTAAATAAAACTAATGAAGCAGTCTGACTTACAGATGTCAGACTGCTGTTTCAGTTTGACGCAAAGAAAGGATTTTAACTTCCTTAAAGAAATGTCCCTATCGCCAGTTGTGGAAGTAACAAATTTCTCCCTACTTAAAAAGTACTAAATTAAAGTACTAATTAAAAGTACTACAGACAAAGTTGAGATCGGTAAAGATCAATATTCAATTTGACCCTCCGGGGTCTCCAAGACCTTTCCCCAAAAACCTGACATGGAGGGTACAATGACTTCTTTAAGGGGAAAGTCCCTGTCAAGTGTGGAGTTTTTTAGCGAGACAGAAGATAGCATTAGAAAGAGAGAGAAGTTCAAATTTTAGGCCCCTCTAGCTCTGTCAAATATCATCCGATTTTAATTTGAAAAGTGATTTATTTATGTTACGACATTTTGAATAGCTGTAGGCAGCAAAATTATAATTTTCCGGCCGGAAAACGGAAAATTTTCTCGGAAAATTTTTTTAATTAAAAATTCAAAATGTCTCTAAGCACCGGTATCACCAAAAATTACAGAATCCAAATCTGTTTTCAAAATTCAAATCGGTTGAAAACTCGCGTCCGAAACCGAAAAATCGGCAAACTTCAAAGGAAAAATGGAAGCGTCCGCAAGCAATGCAGTGTTGCCAGATGTCTTCCATCAAACACCCCCATCCTGGGCATCACAAAAAGAAAAAAAACGTTTCTAAGAATAAAAATTTTCTAAGTTTTTTTGTCCAAAAAAATTTCCAAGTTTTTTTCGAAAAATTTTCCAGGTTTTCTTTTTTTTTTCGAAAAATTTTCTAAGTTTTTTGTTAAAAAAAAATTTTTTTTGGACAAAAACTTAAAAAATTTTTCCCAAATACCCCTTGTGTGAACTGGTATCGAAGAAAAAAAAAAGTGGTCTGGAGCTCATCCCGGCAGGTTAACTTCCTCGCAGATAGGTATGTAAAGAAAGGTACCTCGAATGACATACATGAAAAATGCAAGCTGTCCACCGTCTATGATCCCTTCCCCACTCTTCTACAGTTCAACCATCTTGACTCTTGGCAATTTTTCTTAGCTAGATGTTTATAGTTTTAAGGCCAATTATTACTTATAATCCCAAAATTGATTATTGGTAATTTTATCGAAACTATAGAGTATTACAGAGGGAATGTTTTTCACAATCCCAAATTATCAGAACTGGAATCAAAGAAAAAAAGAAAAAACCAAGGTAAAATTGTAAAATTTATTGAGTACAAAAATCGGGGGAAAAATTCTGATCGGGCTCTCGAATCGGCATGGACCTAGGATGCCTAGGGTCGATAATTTCCGGCAACATACATTCTTTGAAAAAGAATATTAATTTCGGGAGGCTGCTTTGCCAAAAATCGTCGTCCTTGTGTATTGTCTCGTAAGTCAGGTCGTTTTTTGTGTACGTTACAAAGTAGCAAATGTCTCGTCCTGTCAGTTGTAACTGTCCCTGTACTTGGCAGTAGTAGCTGTGTTTTTTTTTAAGTTTTAAGTCGTTGTCTAAAAATTTAATTTTTTGGCTAAAACAGCCTCCCGAACAGTATAATTTTTAGCCGAAAATGGGCATTTAACTTCAATGATGGAATTTTCATTTTCTACAACACCATCGGGAGAGGCCCCTAAAAAACAGAATTGAGAATGAACAAACAGCCCACATTTTGCCACCTTTTTGCCTGTGGCTTCGCAGAATGCGTCAATAGCTGTTTGTTCATTCTCAATTCCGTAAACAGTAGCGGGACTCTCCCGAAAGGTGCTGTAAAGAATGTTTTTACTAGTGGAGCCCACTTGTGTCCCACTCTTTTCACTTGACGCTTTATGACCAAGCCGAAATTTGAAGCCGTCAATCTGTTTTTTCTTTCTATTTCCCACTGTAGGTTCTCACTTTGACCACGAGTTCTTTTTTCAACTTCTATTTTCTCTCTTCATTAACTTTTAAAGAATTTAAAAGTTTTTCTTTTTCTTCTTCGAAAATTTCGTCTTCTAAGTCTAGCTTTTCGCACATAGTGCCATAGTATTTGTCGGACTTCGCTGTTGTGTTGATCTTATTTTCGTGTTATTTTCTTGTTCAATCGTACGCATTTTTTCTGTCTATCTCTTTTTGATGCTAATGTTTTTAATATTTTGGAATCGCTAGGGCTTTTCCCTAGATATTTTTTCATAGTTGAGTGGTGCCAGGAAGGTCCTAGTTGAAAGTCAAGAGCCGCTCCTTGGGATCTAAATCCGTAACTCCCTTTCCGACTTCTATTAATCTGCTTCCCTCCTAAAAAAAGTCATTACATGTACAACAGCTACTTAACTTATATGTGTAAACCTACCAATAAATTTAGCCACTTTTCTTTCCAAATCTAAATTCACATAAACAAAAAAATTAAACATGAAAAACATAAGTTTCTTCCTAATTGTACCTCTCCTAATTTAGTTTCTGTTTTGATGAATGTCTTTTTATCGATTGGTTTCACTCGAATAGTTGAAAATATTTCTTCTAGATTGCTGTGACCTCCTCCAGACGACATAAAACCCCAAACCGCGTCATCTGATAAAGACAACGATGGTTCTAAGGAACGACTTTGTGGTTCGCTGGTGATTGTTCGTTTTTCTCTACAGTCTGGACATTGAAACGTTAAAGTCCAAACTAAAAGACGTTGAGAGCTTTTTATCAATTGAAAGTAACCATTTGGACTTTTTGGACATCTCCCTATATGATTTTCCAAAGAGCGAACCGATTTTAGAAAAAAATGTCCATCGACTATAAAGCGGCCTTCGATTTTGAAAGGACAGAAATTTTTTGGCTGAGGACTTGGACGGTTCGATGACATTGTTTCTTCAGTGCATTGAGGCGATTTTCTAAAACGAAAGGAAACAAAATAAAAAAAGGACCTACGAAGAACTAAAGCTAAACTGAGGTCTTACATTGGAAAAGGTTCATCTTCGTGAAAATCGTACACATGTTCTTCGTTTGAAACTTCTAGTGTATTTGTAAAGCTGCTTACATTAGTAAATGTATCAATTTCATTGTCAAAAGCATCTGACGTCGATGGAGTAGGTTCAGAAAATTTACGTCTCCTAAAAAGAATAGTTGATCCTTCTTTAGCATGGACTGAATTACAGTAAAACTGTAATTAAGCAGTAAAACTCGAAAAACATTACATTGATATTTTGATAGGGAAAAATAAAAAATGAAATAATAATAATGTAGGTGGTCTCACTTCGCTTCTGCTCTATATTTTGTTAATCCAATACCGCAAATAATTTTTCGTCTTTTTGTGCTTAAAAATAATTTTCGCCTCGTGTTAGGCTTGAACCTATAAAAAAAAAATTTCATTCCGCGTAAAATTATGAATTCCTTACGTAACATCTTGATCATCATGAAGAAAAGAACTCATTTCTAACTCATTAACATTTTCATTGCGATCAAAAGATGGACCCATTTTTTTGAAGTCGATCTACGAAGAAGAAAGCAAATTATAAAAAATTAAATAAATATAAAGAAATTATTACGCCATATCTCGACAGTCAGGAAAAGAAGGCCTCGTTTGTTGCTCTTCCACAACATTTGCTTCAAAATTGGGACTCGTTTCGCTTGAAGTTGATCTTCAAAGAATAAAGAAGAAAAAAAATAAAATACATAAATAAATCTAAAGAATAATTGTATTACGCCATATCTCGACAGTCATGAAAAGAAGGCCTCGTTTGTTGCTCTTCCACAACATTTGCTTCAAAATTTGGACTCGTTTCGTTTGAAGTTGATCTTCAAAGAATAAAGAAGAAAAAAATAAAATAAATAAATAAATCTAAAGAATAATTGTATTACGCCATATCTCGACAGTCATGAAAAGAAGGCCTCGTTTGTTGCTCTTCCACAACATTTGCTTCAAAATTGGGACTCGTTTCGTTTGATGTCGATCTTCAAAGAATAAAGCAGTATAATAATATAATAATGTATCTAAGGCGCTTTTAAAGCAATAAAAGCCATTATCTATAATAAAATTAATATAAAGCTATCATTGGGAGTTAATTTTTTTTTACTCTTTTCTTCTTTCATAAATTTCTCAGTTTTTAGGAAGATTTTTTAAAATTTTTATTTAGGTACCTATTTATTTGTTTTTATTTCTTAAATTTGATAAGTATCAAGGTAGAAATAAAGAGCGGTTCGCCACACTGAATTGAATACAATTTCAAAACTTCAGACAGGCAGATCTTCGCCATTTGAGCGAATTTCAATAGAAGCTCTCAATACACAAAGCTCCGACAATAATCCGTACGTACGGCCTCACACACAATCTCAAGTTCGATGAACATCAGTAGTGAAATGACCCTACGGGGTCTGGAAGACCCCTATCCAAAATTCCAACTTCGCGAAGATCACAATATCTTTCATCTTTGAGGAAGTTATAAAGAAAGAAAGAAAGAAAGAAAGAAAAGAAAAACGTTCCATTTTTAGGTTATTAACTCATTGGTTTTAGGTTAGGCAATAATATTATTTGTGAATTATGATTTTTACCCATCCAAAATAATCAAGGAGAAAAATCAAATCTATTCTAGCATCAAACAACCAAAATTATTAACAATGTAGATACCAAAAATTATTACTTACCTTTTCTTTTTCCAAATATTTGATATGCGATTTTTTCTTTTAGCATTCAAACATAAATGATTTTTTCCTTTTCTGCTTATTTTCATTTTGAGACCGACGTATAATAAAAACGTGTCACAATTAAAAAAAAACACACAGTTCAAAAAAAATCACAGTTAAAAAACGTGTCACAGAATAGTGAATAGACAAAAAAGTTTCGATATTGATAAACGATAAGAAATACCGCGCTCAGGGGTCCAAACTCCAAGCGCGGTACACCCCACCCCGTTGTTGCTACCCGCCCTGTTCCATATTTTTGTCATAGGGAGTTCTGGTATTCATAAACAGCTCATAATTTTTTGTTTCTCTAATAAATTTTCGATAAGTACTTATCAACTTTTACAGAAAAATATAAAAATAAAAAATATACCTAAATGTATGCACAAATTATTGACGACGGTATTAAATTTGGGATTGCGAGAAACATCCCTTGATAGTTTCAAAAAACAGAAATGAAAAAAATTCAAAAAACGAAATGTAAAAAAATTTCCGAGAGTCAAGATGTTGAAATGTAGAGGAGTGAGGAAGGAATCATAGACGGTGGACGGCGTCCATTTTCCTTTGAAGTTTGCCGATTTTTCGGTTTCGGACGCGAGTTTTCAACCGATTTGAATTTTGAAAACAGATATGGATTCTGTAATTTTTGGTGATACCGGGTGCTTAGAGACATTTTGAATTTTTAATTAAAAAAATTTTCCGAGAAAATTTTCCGTTTTCCGGCCGGAAAAATTATAATTTTGCTGCCTACAGCTATTCAAAATGTTGTAACATAAATAAATCACTTTTCAAAATTAAAATCGGATGATATTTGACAGAGCTAGAGGGGCCTAAAATTTGAACTTCTCTCTCTCTAATGCTATCTTCCCTCTCTGTCGGATGCCTAGTTCCACTATCCCCTTAAGGAAGTTAAAAACTATTGGCATTGCTCAAAATGAATCCTTGATAAATTTTCATTTGAACAAATAACTTAAGAGATATTGATGGAAGAACATACTTGAAAGTGGTCATGAGGTTTTGTGGATACGAAAATTTAAGTAATGTCTCCATAATTGAAATGTGGTTGTTGATAACTGCGGCGTGAAGCGGGAGCCATTTTTCAACTGTACATTGTTGCACAAGTTCAGGAAATTTCTGAGGAAAAAAATAAATGTACTTATACATAAGTACATTGAATAAATGAAAACCTTAAGAAGAAGGTCAACGATGTCCTTTCGCCCTTTGACGACAGCGACATGGAGCGGTGAATGTTTTGTAATCTGATGAATGCGACCGTCCGCACCATTCTCTAAAAGGAGCTTTACGACCTCTTTCTTCCCAGATTCACATGCCCTAAAATAGAATAATGTAATTTTTTTTTTAATTTTTTTAATTTTACATGAAAAGAAGGGTGTTGGATCCATTCGGCTGAATGTTCAACACAGTCGTAGCTTCGTCCCCCAGTTCCGCGATCAACGAACGTACCACAGAAACATCTCCAGCAACACAAGCATCTCTTAATGCAGCATGAGTTGACTGCCTCAGGTTCTCCTTTGCTTCTAAGAAATTAAATTTAAGAAAAATAAATTTATTCTCGTTTAATTTAATAAAAAGTGTGTGAATGGGGAATGTTCTGAGGTGAATGGGGGGGGGGGGCTTATCGGTGCTTCTTTTATGTTCAGTTCTCAGTGAATAATGAATAAAGACTAAAATGACAAGTGTTTAAAATTTAAAAAAAAAATCAACTTTTCACTAAGTTGAACCATTTCTGACAAAAAAGCAAAAAAAAAATTTTTAACCGTCATTTTGCAATCAATAAATTGATCTATTAAGATAGGTTGAAGTTCCAGAACTTTTTTTAATTAAAAAGAAGGGTGGGAGGGTTCTTTTCAAAATGGAGAGGATGAAATATGATACCTTCCTGAAGGGTGAAGTATGCATAAGCATCACAGCCACATTCGTAGTCAACATTCTTAATTTCTGTCCCGTTCATAGCCAACATTTTATAAAACTTTTTTTCATTGTGGAGAAGAACGTGAAGAAAAACGTTAAAAGAAAAAGAAAAAAAGTAACCTTGAAACAGACTTAAAAGATTTGTTACATAACAAATCAATGAACCTTTCTTCTCAATTAAGAAAACTGGCTTGTACCATCAAAATAAACTAAAATTTCTTATTAATTGTTTATTTGTTTATTTATTTATTCATCATTATTTATTTTATTTTTAATAGATGTCAGCTTAAAAAGTTGAAACATTGGGTATATTTTAAAGAACTAAGTTATTTACTTAGGTACTTCAAGGTTTTTTCTTTTTCTTCTTTATCGCTCAGCAGCTTGGGAACTCAAGGTAGAGTATCTGAAAAAGGGTATTCTGATCCCTGTAGAGGAAAACTGATTAGTGATCTTTGTCAATCATGAGGTGGTCTGTTGTGGCGGCCGTCGCATTTTTCCTGAACACTGCAGGGCCACAATTTTATAAAATTGACAACAATTATGGTAGTCCTGGTTTATTTTGCATATCGCTTAAAGCCCCTTTCACACTCAAATTGTGCCAGTGTGAAATGAGATTGAGACACTAGCAATACTTTGCCTTGATGGGCAAAATAGTTAACAAGTTCGCTGCAGACAATGCATTCATTTTTGATGTCAGATGACTTCAGATTTGACAGACGGTGCATGCTGTAGGAGCTTCAGCTTTCAAGCTAATAGCTTTGATCCAACCTCAACTCCCGGCGCATGCACAGAGTTGGCAGTCACATTTAAAAGCCAAATCGTTTCAAACGGAACCTAATAGATCTAGGAACACATTAGCATTCGCCCGGCAAGCAAAACCCAACCGGAATCACAAAAACTACGAGCGGTACCAAGTAAATGTTTACTGAAGTTCACGATTAGCGTTTCGGGTACCTGGATCTCAGCACCCTGTATACCAATCAAATTTTATAGAGCAAAGAACCAGTAAACAAGCATCTTTTCTGGGATTTTAGACTGATCAGTATCTAACTATAATCAGGAATCACTGATTAGTGATTAATATATTTCAGACCTAAATAATTTTTTAGGATAAAAGTAGTAATTGTTTACAACGTAGACAACACAATTTTAGACTGTTTGATAGCATAGCTCCTAACTAATTATTGAACATACACCTGTAAACAAGCACTTTGCAACGCCGGCAAGGGGAGCTTTGAAAACGGGAGCACGGGCGCTTCATCTCTCTCCTCTTGATATACAGTGTACATTGGAGGGCGGAGAAGTTGATATCATAAATTTTTTTGGCAAATGTAGGATTATTGAGAGGTGGGGTGGTTTTTTTTCTCAAGGTCATTACATTAAGAATAGAATGTCTAGCGAGATAAGAAGTAAAAAGTTTTTACCTGCAGCTCTTTTTAATATTTCCATAGATTCTTTCTGTTCTGACTTTTCAGCCAGGTCGAGAGGTGTGAGGCCGCTTGCATCTTTGGCTTGAAGGTCTGCACCGTGCTGGACGAGAAGAAGTATATTTTTAATGAATCCATGTTCTGCGCAGACATGGAGAGGAGTTTTGTTGTCTCCTCTAGGACCGCAAGGTATATTCGGATCGGCTTCAATAGCAAACAACATAAGACATTGACGAGAATAAAATTTATAAATGAAAAATAGAATTACAACAAAATTACCTCCAGATTGAAGGAGAACTCGTAAGCAAGTGGAATCTTCAGTTGTGGCTGCCGCGTGAAGTGGAGTCCTTCCCCATGAATCCTGTGAATTTAAATTGTTCAATTGATCCCCTCTTAGGAGATCTTCGAGAAGCTCCGCATTGTCCCATAACGCCGACTAAACTCAAATATAAACACCATCATTAAAATCGATAAATTGTCAAACCTGATGAAGTAATCTTTCGTTGAACTCCTCCTCATCGGGTGTCATCACGTCCATCCTGACGCGGACAATTTACATTTTACATAGTATACATAATGATATATATTTATGAACAATTTTACATAACATGTACAAACGATTACATTCAATACTTCAATGTTTTTCTGTCAAATCTTTCACGGTTTTACTAAACGCAGGTTCGCCACCATTTTGGTTGGGGATAACTGTTAGCACTGATAACAGTCCGTAAACATTTAAAACCTTTATATCACGATTCACGTTGTTCTCTTCCTATGTTCTCTGCCATGGATTCCTAATTCCTTTTCCATGGTTTCTGCACTGTTCTCTTCTCTTGCTTCCATCTTTTCCCTAGCACCTCTTTCGTTTAATCGACTTCAATAACTTGAGGTTCTGTCAAAATGGTTAAGGAGTTGTACAGAGAAACGGCGGTCGCCCGGAAGATGTTGGTCACTTTTGGTTTTAAAATGATGAATAATTACTACTTCTTTTATTTTTTTAAAGCTCGCACGTAAGTTTTGGCCTCGATGGACCCCACGAAATGCAGAAACAAGCTCATATCCATGTGGTCGCTAAAAATTTGTACTCTCAAGACACCAACCGTACACCTTTACCTCATGGGGTTTTGGACAGACGAATGGTAACGCATCGTATCTTCAGATGTCTTTTTTATAGCGTATTTTTAGGGTACTAATCAGAAGAACGCAAATTGTGTGACGTGCGGCAAAGGTCTAAGCGACTGCATCGGCCATTATGGTTATATTGATCTTCAACTTCCCGTTTTCCACATCGGTTATTTCCGCTGTGTGATCAACATACTTCAGACGATCTGTAAAAATCCATTATGCGCGCAAGTCCTTCTGCCTGATAAAGAACGGCAGTTTTTTTATTCTAAATTAAGAAATCCGAATCTTTCATATTTGGTAAGAAAAGCACTCCGAAAACAGATTCAGACGCGATGCAAGAAGTTCGCCATTTGTCCGCATTGTGGTGACATCAACGGCACTGTTAAAAAATCTGGACTGCTCAAAATCTCTCATGAAAAGTACCGTACGAAAAAACCGAATGAAATTATGCTAAATGAAATAGCAGAAGCAGCTAAGGATACTGAATACAGCAAAGAATTGGGGAGTATTCACCAAAACGGGTTTGTGCTGAACGCTCAAGAAGTTCTTCAGCTTCTGGAAGCCATTCCAGCACAGGATGTACCTCTTCTGGTCATGAATCAGAATCTTTCAAAGCCGTCGGATTTGATTCTGACCCGAATTCCTGTTCCTCCGCTCTGCATCCGTCCCTCAGTGGTTTCCGATATTAAATCAGGGACAAACGAAGACGATTTGACGATGAAATTGACGGAAATCGTCTTCATCAACGATGTCATCATGAAGCACAAACTTTCTGGTGCGAAAGCCCAGATGATCGCCGAAGACTGGGAGTTTCTGCAGCTCCACTGCGCCCTTTACATTAACAGCGAGATGTCAGGCATACCATTGAATATGCAACCTAAAAAGTCGACTAGAGGTATTGTTCAGCGGTTGAAAGGAAAACAGGGTCGCTTCCGAGGAAACCTAAGTGGCAAACGTGTTGATTTTTCAGCCAGAACTGTCATATCTCCAGATCCAAATTTAAGAATTGAAGAAGTCGGAGTACCTGTTCATGTAGCCAAAATATTGACTTATCCTGAACGTGTACAGCCGGCAAATAAATCCCTGTTAAAGAAGCTAGTCTGCAATGGGCCAGATGTCCATCCAGGTGCCAATTTCGTCCAGCAGCAAGGTGAATCTTTCCGTAAGTTTTTGAAATATGGGAATAGAACTAAGATAGCACAGGAGCTCAAGGAAGGGGACATCGTCGAGCGTCATTTAAAGGATGGAGACATAGTTTTATTCAACCGTCAGCCAAGTCTGCACAAGTTGAGCATAATGGCACATCGTGCCAAAGTTTTAGAGCATCGAACTTTTAGATTCAATGAATGTGCATGTACGCCATACAATGCTGATTTTGACGGTGACGAAATGAACCTTCATCTGCCACAAACTGAAGAAGCAAGGGCAGAAGCGTTGATTCTTATGGGGAACAAAGCCAACTTAGTTACTCCGCGCAATGGTGAACTATTGATAGCAGCCACCCAAGATTTTATCACGGGAGGCTACCTTTTGACCAAAAAAGACGTATTTTTTACACACAAGCAAGCGTGCCAGATAGCCTCAACGTTGATCTCCGGAAGTGACATTGACATGACCATCGATCTGCCTGTTCCAGCAATCTTAAAACCGTTCAGATTATGGACCGGGAAGCAAATCTTCAGCCTTTTGATCAAACCGAACAAAAGATGTCAGATTTTGGCCAATTTAAGAACCAAAGGAAGGGCGTATACAAATAATGAAGAAATGTGTATAAAAGATTCGTTTATTAATATACGGAATTCAGAACTTTTGTCAGGAGTTATGGACAAGTCAACATTGGGATCTGGAGGGAAAGCGAATATTTTCTACGTGTTGTTGAGAGACTGGGGAGAAGATGCGGCGACGACTGCAATGTGGCGTCTGAGCCGTATGACCTCTTATTTTTTAATGAATCGCGGTTTTTCTATTGGGATCGGAGACGTGACACCAAGTAAGGGTTTGTTGAAGTTAAAAGAGGAACTGCTCCGAGCGGGATATACAAAATGTAACGAGTTCATCGAGCGTCAGAAATCTGGGAAGTTACAGTGTCAACCTGGATGTACAGCAGATGAAACGTTGGAGGCAGTCATTTTAAAGGAGTTGTCTGTGATTCGTGATAGAGCTGGGAAAGCATGTTTGCAGGAGTTGGATCCTTCGAATAGTCCATTGACGATGGCACTGAGCGGGTCAAAGGGTTCTTTTATTAACATTTCGCAGATGATTGCTTGTGTCGGGCAGCAGGCCATAAGTGGGAAACGAGTCCCCAACGGATTCGAAGATCGAGCTCTACCACATTTCGAACGCCATTGTAAGTATTTTTATTCTTGATGGTTTCAAGTCAATTGGATTTTTAACTCACTAGATTTGAGGTCGATTTTTTCGTGTCTTAATTGGCATTTATCATGGTATGTTTTGTCTAATTTTTTGTCTTTAATTTTTAGCGAAAACTCCGGCTGCGAAAGGATTCGTTGAAAACAGCTTTTATTCGGGTTTGACTCCGACTGAATTTTTCTTCCACACAATGGGCGGTCGTGAAGGTCTGGTCGATACTGCTGTGAAAACCGCTGAAACCGGTTATATGCAAAGGCGTCTTGTTAAAGTATTTTTTGATGAATGAATCACATTTTTTTAAACTTTAAATTGCGTTTTTTAGTCTTTGGAAGATTTATGTCTTCATTATGATATGACTGTCAGGAATTCGAACGGTGATATCATCCAGTTTTTATTTGGAGGCGACGGCTTGGACCCAACATACATGGAAGGTAAATGTTGCTGCTTTTTCGTCCCAAAAAACTTCTTTTAAATGATTTTCACGTACTTCTGTGCGTTTTCATGTCCACTTCTTTAAGGTTAAGAGATCGCCGAGTCCATCAGCTTCTTAATTTTTTTTAATTTTTTTTTTTATTTTTTAAGGGAATGGCCAACCTGTGGAACTACAACGAGTTTGGGACAACGTGAAAGCAAACTTTCCGTTTCGTTCGGAGCGGCCACTTAGCTCAAAAGATATTATTGAAGGATCAACTGTTCTTTTAGAATCATCCGAGTTCGAATGTTGCAGTAAAGAATTTAAAAACCATCTCAAGGATTTCGTGACAAAACAGGCAAAAAAGAGGGAAGGGTTTAAAGACGACTGGGCGAAAACATGTCCTATCCTTTTTGAGCTTGAACGCGTCACTTTATCGCAGTTGGTTCGATTTTTCCAATCGTGCCGCGACAAATACCTTTCATCAAAAATTGAGCCAGGTAGCAGTTGGTGCCGTTGCCGCTCAAAGTATCGGAGAACCTGGAACGCAGATGACCCTGAAAACTTTCCATTTTGCCGGTGTCGCCTCCATGAATATAACCCAAGGAGTTCCTAGGTAATCAGGCAAAAAAAATTTTACTTTTCTTTTAATATTTCACTAAAGTTACGTGTACTTTAATAATTTTTTTTTTTTTTTTTTTTTTTTTTTTTTTTTTTTTTTTTTTTTTACTTTGTCATTTTTAGAATAAAAGAAATTATAAATGCCAGCAAAAATATAAGTACACCGATCATCACCGCTTATTTGGAAAACGATTCCGATCCTGAATTCGCTCGAGTCGTCAAAGGAAGGATTGAAAAAACCATTTTAGGAGAAGTCAGATTTTATTTTACTTGACTATTTGTGTGCTTATTTATGTTTCCTCTCTTCTTTTTAGGTTTCAGAATATTTAGAAGAAGTTTACATTCCTCACGACTATTTCGTTTTGATAAAACTCGATTTGGACCGGATTAGGCTTTTGAAATTGGAAGTTGATGCCGAGAGTATAAGATGGAGGTAAGCGACTGATATCCTGTAGTTCAGTGCAATTAAGTTTTTTTTTTAATTTAAATCTGGTGTTTAGAGCTTCCAACGAAAACTTCCTTAATGAGAAGTAACAATATAGAAGGGGGAGGTATAACAGATGGGGAATTATATGGGAGGGGAAGTATAACGGAGGGGGAAGTATAAGGGAACGAAAGTATAACGAAGGGGAAAGTTTTTCTTTTTTTCGAAAAATTTTCCAAATAATTTTCCGAGTTTTTTGTTTTTTCAAAAAAATTTTCCGGGTTTTCTTTTTTAATTTTGCGCTTTTTTTTCTGAAAAATTTTCTGTTCTTTTTTTTCGAAATTTTTTTTAAGTGTCAAGGTAGAAATAATGGGCTCTTTGGCCTACAGATGTGCCTCTTGTAATGGGTAGAAGTATGAAATTTCTCCCTACTAAAACAAAATAATTAAAAAGTGGCATGTTTTTACACTGAAAATTCTTACAAAGTATAAGGGGTAATTGGAAAAAATTTGGTGAAAATCGGACCAACGGTTCGGCCGCAGCGAATTTTTTAAAATTTCAAACAGACATATCTCCTCCATTTTTTCGAAATTCAAAATCCTCCTCTTTACATTCTTCTTCACCGGCTAAAGAAATTTGTGTGAAAATCGGATGAAAACTGTGGCCGTAAAGTGTTCCGGAAAAAAAAAATGCTACGGACGGCGTAACGGCCGGAACCACAGACAAAGTTGAGATCGGTATAGATCCATATTCGAATTTAACCTACAGGGTCTGGAAGACCCTTTCCTAAAAACCCGTGGAGAGTATCACAATACTTCTTTAAGGAAGTTAAAACATTCTAGGCAGAAGGAAGTCAGACACACAAGTTGCTGCTCTTTATAATGTCTTCTTTTCGTGAAGATAATCATGCAAGGGGTGTCCTCAGTGTCTTGAGAAACATTAATAATGATTTTTGGGTGTATAAGCAGTTTTGTCGTACATCTCGAAAATGATTGAGTGCAAGGATGACATTATATCATTGTGAAAACACGGGAACCGTGAAAAAAGTTTGAAAAAAAAGTTACCTACTACTTTTTAACTCCCACCGTGTTTTTAGCTGAGGCCACAAAGAAAGAACATTTTGTTCATTTCTGGAGTGTGAAATGATTCTCATAATCTTATTTAATGCATATTTTCAATTTCTAGCATATGCACTTCAAAGCTGAAACTGAAGCCCAATCAAGTTTCTGTCCAATCACCGACAATCATCACCGTCAAACCTACTGTCGGAAAAGAGACGATTGAAATGACGATGCGATCACTTAAAAATAGCTTAAAAGACGTCGTTATTAAAGTAATATGAAATCTACTACCTACAAGTAATGGATTTTTGAAATTTTTATTGTAGGGTGTACCTTTAGTAAATCGAGCTGTGATTCACGAAGAAGACGTCAAAGGTGAGACGAAGTATAAACTGTTGGTCGAAGGTGACAATTTACGAGATGTGATGGGTACAAGAGGAATCAAAGGGACTCGTTGTTCCTCAAATAATACCTATCAAGTATTTTCAACTTTAGGGATTGAAGCTGCTCGGTATATACTTTTTTTAATAAATAAAATTAATTATTTTTTTTCCTAGTTCTACTATAATGTCGGAAATCAAGCTTGTAATGGAAAATCATGGGATGTCGATCGACCACCGCCACCCAATGCTTGTTGCGGATTTGATGACGAGCCGCGGCGAAGTTCTCGGAATAACTAGACACGGTCTGGCCAAAATGAAAGAGTCTGTTTTAAATCTTGCTTCGGTAATTTCTTCCATGCTTGTATACTTTTAACACAGAATTCCTTTTAGTTTGAAAAACGGCAGACCATCTTTTCGATGCTGCGTATTACGGACAACGGATGCCATTACTGGTGTCTCAGAGTCAATTATAATGGGCATCCCAATGAATATCGGAACAGGACTTTTTAAACTCATTCATAGATATCCTTTTAATATTTTTTCTTTTGATTTTTATCGACTATCTCCAAACCTATGAGGTTTAGTGCAAAAAGTGATTATTTTAAGTTAAATTTTCATCAAAAAGTAGTACATTATCTTGATTGATCTTGGTATATCTTGATTGGTTTTGAAGTGTCAAACTGTCAAAATTTAGGTAGAGAAGGGTGACAAAAAGCAGTTTTTATCAAATATCTCAAAACCATAGCGATTTAGCGTAAACATTGTTAACTATAAAAGAAACTAAATTGAATTTCTAACAAAATTATCACAGTTTGATAATATGTAAATGATAAAAATTTGCTTTTTGACACCCTTATTGGCCAAACCTTGACTTTTGATGGTTCTTAACTTGATCGAGAATGAGGTCATAGTTGGTCATTTACAAAGGCCTCGCTGTTTTATTTGTTCTATAAATCCTTAACCATGAAAAATACGTCTGAAGGTGAAAAAATCTTCCAGAAAAGGCCTCTTCTCTTCCACAATCCAGAATTTCATACGAATACGATTATGAGCTTTTAGGACAATAAAATTAAAAATAAGATAACATTTTATTTATTAGATGTCATATTATTATCCCTTTATGCAGTGTGTATTGAATAGTGATGGCTCGGGTCGGGTACCCTAGGCGAGCCGACCCTAGCCGAGCGGGGCGATTTGTTAAGGGAATTTTAATTTTGATGCACAAACACAAAAGACGCAGAGGCGTAAAAAATTTGTGGTCCGAAAGAAAAATTCCTTTCAACAACCGCTAATTTTCATTTCTGAACTAAAAATTTGGGTTCTAACTTGAAAAAAGGCCGTTAGCGACGACATCTTGTGATGCAGAATGCGAAGATGCTTGAATTTGTGACAGTTGGAATCTTCGGAAAAAATTAGTGGAATAAAAAAAAATTAGACTCTTAAGTCGATTTTAACGGATTTTAGCAAAAATGCTAAAATTCGACATTTTTTAAAGTTGTCAAAAATGGTCAATAGTCAAATCAACTTCATAAACATTTTTTACCTCTTCAATGAAAATGAGAAAACCTAAATAACTGTTTGTACTTTTTGGAGGTCCGGTAATTTTTCAAAAGTGATTGTTTTCTTTTTTATTTTTCTTCTTCCGATAACTAGAGTTAGAGATCCCAGCGAAAAAATTATTTAGTTCAATAACAATCTTCATAATTTTATACATAAAAAAATACAACTACATACAATTTTCGGTGGGACAAATAGTTAATAAAATATAGAGATCTACCCAAAAAACTTGGGGTGGTTTTTTAATTGGGAGGAAGGATAAAAATTTAGTTTATTACCTTAAAAGTTTGAATCCTTAAACGAATTTTCAAAGCTCCCTCTTCTTTTTTTTTTAAGAAAAAAAGAAAAAACTTGACACTTAAATTCCAGTCAACACAATCGCGTCTTTTAAAACGATTTCACGATGCGGATGGACTCTTGTTGAATGCCTTTTGCGTTCGTAATTTTTCTGCGGAACTCGAAGAGCGCGCGGAGTGCGGTTTCTTCGACTTTTTTTTTCCAAGGGCAATCTTGTATTAGGAGAGGGAGACTCGTTTTTCTAGAAGATCGTCCGGTCGGCTGTTAAATCCTCTTTAAGGAGTATTAAAATAGTCATAATTCATAATCATAACTTATTCGTGTTTTTTAAAGACGAAGAAAAAAATTTTCGGTATTTTTCTGCGACTTTCCCATCAAGAAAAACCTTTAAACATATTTTATTTTCAGTTATAACACCAGATCAACACTTTTAGGTGGGTTTCTTTTCTTCGATATTTCTGAATGATTTCTGACAAAATAAATACACGGAATTCTTCGCAAAGAAGCGGATAAAACTTTAGACGAGTGGGAAAAATGTTTTATCAGACAAAGT
Source organism: Orius insidiosus (assembly GCA_014119065.1). Lineage (NCBI taxonomy): Eukaryota > Metazoa > Arthropoda > Insecta > Hemiptera > Anthocoridae > Orius > Orius insidiosus. The sequence continues at coordinate 26,587 of JACGAQ010002620.1, forward strand.
TCAGGAATATAGTGGAACCCCTAAAATGGTCCGTCACTCCGGGTAATCCGACCGCCCCCTCCTTTAAAAAATACTTTTACCGACCGGGAGGGAGCCCTCGAGCCCCTAAATTTTTGGAACCCCATCGACGGGCGTCTTTTTTTAGTAGGACAAAATTTCTCCGAAAATGAAAATTTTAGGGAACTGGACGGGCCACTTTTTTAAAATTAATTTAATGACATTTTTGGATAATCTGCGTATTTGCGTCCGACCATACTCCCGAGGATGACGGATTAGAGGGGTTCTACTGTAACTTCAAAAGCTGTGGCTATAATAAAAAATTAAGGAATTCATGCTTCATTTTGTTTAATTTTGCTGGGGAATCTCAGTCTTATCAATCTTATCAATCAGCGAAACTATATCCATCAAACCGATATTTCCAGCTAAGATTGTGGTGTTTTCAACGGGGAATAAAAGTACATATGCACTTAAGTTCTATTCTTTCTTCGCCTAAAAACAACAAGTATGATAAACCCGCATTGTCTACCTGTCTTGCATGTCGATAAAAGTTCAAAGCTCTTTTCTCAAAATTTCCTTGAAAATTGAGGCGCTCCGAATAAGGGCGAACTCGACATCGGACAAATTTTTTTTTTTCATTTTCAGATTCTAGACCTTTTGAAATACACCCATGTAATTTTTATATTGAGTTTGCCCTTTTTTCCCCTTTAAAATACGTAAAAACCGATATGCGGCAAAGCTCTACTCTCAACCTTTTTTATTTAATTTTTTTTTTTCTTTTCGAGATTTGTGATTTTTAAAAAACCCTTTTCTCTATGATTCTGATGATTCTAAAATCTCGCCACGAAAATTCCAGAGAGTGACTTTTCTGTCGAGTTCGCCCTTAACAGAAAACTTTAAAATGCGAATATCTCGAAACTACGTTTTGTCGAGTTCGCCCTTCGTATTCGGAGCGCCTCAATTCTTCTTTGACGTTTTTTTTATATCAACCTCCCTTAAAGTGGTCGGTTCCTCTAAATGAAAGGAATCCTAGAAGGAAATTGGAAAATTTTCCTCCGTTTTTTCAAGATAGCTATTAAAGTATCATTAGAATCCTCGAATGGAGGACTCTTTGGCTGACGATAACGCAATCCTTAATTTTCACTTAAAATCTTGGATAAGGAATGTTTAAGGTGTACTTTTGGTTAAAGAAAGGAAGTTTCAAAAAGCGTTAAAAAATGCGGGCCTAAAACTAATAAACTCCATTACAAATTTACTTAAAATTTATTTAAATAAAAATTACACAACTTTTTTTTTTCTTTATACAATATTAATTTAGGCAGGAGAATTAGGTTTTAAATCCTTTGTCGTAGTATCTCGTCTCCGGGTACCTAATGTAATCATTATAATTATACCTGTCAAGTGATATAAAATTAGTTAAATTTAGAGGAAAAGCAATGAACAAACTTATGTTTAAATAATTGTGCTTAAAAACATGAAAACGTGAATATCAAGTTTGTTCGAAGTTTAACCAAAAATTTTCAAAAATTACCTGCTGTAGCGGTCATATCCTACACGGTTGTAAGTATCGTATCTGTTGTATCTGAAATTTTTGTTACAGCTAAATTAAAAAGTGTAAAAATCATATTTTGGAAATGTTTAATTATTAAGGGTCTCGTTTCGACTAGGTCGAAATCGATTTTTTTTTTTGTAATTTAGTTTTGTTATTAAAATTTTTTAAAGAAGCTTCGACCAAGAAGGTTAATCAAATTATTTAGAAGACAAATCTTAGAGTTATTTTTTTCCTTTTTCTACAGAAAGCCCCAATGAAAAGGAAAGAGAGGTTAATAGCTTGGATCTAGAATTTGGGTTTTTAAACTTTGAGGCATTTTGGACAAAACGAGCCCTTACTAGCCCATGCAAATAAGACATAGACTTCCCGTAAGTAGCCTTTTGAGGGTCCCAAATAAGATTGCTGGTTTTGTTTTGGTAGGTTGCTTCAAAAGCAGCCAAAAAACTCACAGGATCCTTATTCTGGAACTCCAAAACAGCACTTTTGAAGATTTCTGCAGAAGCGTTTTATGTACAAATTTGCTTGGGCGAAATTTATGGTTTGTTTAGGGCATACCTATCTCCCCTGTAGGCATCATACGGATATCTCCCTCTGTAGTTATCGTAATAGCCTCCTCCTCTGTTGTAGCCGTTGTAGTATCCGCCGCCGTTGTAACACCGTCAGGTCTGTACCCGTAACCTCGGTCTCTGTCGGGATAACCTCGGTCATAACCTGAGTACGGATATCTATCGTATCCTCGTCGTATCTTTCATAAAATAATAATTTAAAAAAAAATTAATTCGTGTTCGAAGTATACCCGTCATAACCGGAAGGATATCCGCTGTATCCACCTCCCCCGTAACCGCCGCTGTACCCTCCTCCTCCGTAATAGCCGCTGTATCCTGAATACCCACTATATCCTGGATAACTTCCTCCGCTATATCCTGGGTAGCTACCGTAGCCTCCGGAGCCGCTGTAACCTGAACCGCTGTACGGGTATCTGTCGTAATAAGAGCTGGAATAGTCTGAAAATTGAATAATTTATTATTAGCTGAACCTATGAATAGACTGTTTTCAAACAAAATCCAAACATTGAGTTTAAGATTTTGACCAACGACCCACCAAGGTCGTTTAAAAATCGATGTTTCTTCAATACAGAATGCTATGCTGATGTTGGACGTTGCTACACGTAAAGGAAGAAGCTTTGGAAACTATATTTCAATGTCAATTTTTCTCCCTTTATTTACATGAACGATGACTAACAATTTTTCATTATTTCCAAAGTGTCATTTGTAATGGGAGTAAATTACGCAAATCGAAGACAAAGGGCAAAACGGAAGCTCCATTATCTATGCCATAAAAACTTTTACATTCAAAATAAAGTCAAAAATTATAATAAAACAAAGTTGTCCAATTTAGGAACTTCATAAAAAAGGGTTAAATGGCTGTACGATTAAAATTCCAGATTCTCGACCCGATTTGTCTCAATCAGTCGACGAGTAAAATTTTTTTTTCTTAAAAAAAAACTTGTCAATGGTCTCAGAAAGTCAAGAATGTTTAGGGAAGTCAGGATAAAAACGGTAATAGGTGGCAAAAAAGAAGACAAAAAAATCTTGATTTGAAAATACAATAGGTAATTTTTCTTCTCATAAATCTAAGTAAAAAGAAAAAAATCAAACTAAAAAAAAGGAAGTTGAAAAAACAATACTTAAGACCAAGGTGGTTCACAGGTTGGGATTAAGTTATCTTATCGAAATAAAGTTTCCTTTTGATCTTTATCTTATTTAAACGTTCGTTTTCCGTTTATTTTAAAGTTCAAAAAAAAAAAAAAAAAAAAAAAAAAAAAAAAAAAAAAAAAAAAAAAAAAAAAAAAAAAAAAAAAAAAAAAAAAAACTTGCATCTGTTGTGGAATCTGTCTTGAGATCTTCTCCTGCGGGTTTTGGGTCCTTCCTCTGCCAAGGTGAGCCAAGAGCATCGCAAGAGCAAACATTATCTAAAATTTTAAAAACGAATCTTCATTATACGATTTTAAAAAATCAATAAAGACATCTTTGGCAGTGGTGACCCTCTAAAAAATTTAATAGATTTTAGCAACAATCAACAGATTTTGGTGGATATTTTAATGAGGAAAGGCCGCCTCGTGGGCGGAAAAGAAGCGAAGGACGAGGCCGGAAAAAAAATGAAATAGGTAATATCGAACGATCGGATGAGGAAATTAAATAAGGGAACAACGACCTCATTTTCCTGTGATACATATCGCAGTCATATTTACCATTATTTTGACATGAAAGGACCAAAGTGAGGTACCTGGTGGAGGGGAATCATGAAAAGTCCTTTTAAATGCGCAAATTTCCCTAGAGAGATTTTTTTTTTCGGCCATGTAAGAAGCAATAAAGATATAATAGAAGATCCTCTTTCATTCTGAAACCTAATAAATTACTATTTTACTTAAGGGAGAAAAATTCTAGGAATTATAAGAAAGCTAATTTTTGCCATCTTTCCCTCCCCAAACGAATAAGCGTTCCCTAAATATCCAGAAATTAAAGCCTGGAGGTCACTGCGAAAGATCAAAATTTTTGCACATAGTTATAATTCTGAAATAAAAGAAATTCTTTAAAACAATTAAGCAATAATAGAAGAAGAAATGACTGTGATAACGGTATCTCACGCGTTTCGGCTTAAAAGCCTCTTCAGGTGAGCTATTCCCTCTATCACAATTATTTCTGTCTTTTCACTGTGCTCCTATCTCCGAGTTAATTGTTTGATAGATAGTAACTTCTTGCGGAATGTAGACGCAATAAAATTAAAATGTAAAGAATTCTTTATTTTTAACTTTTTCAAAAGAAGAATTTTTAGATTTAAAAAAGAATGAAGTTTTTTTTTAGCTAGAAAGGTACAATTTCTAAATTTTACGCTTCGCACTCTTTTAAAAACCCTTACATTATTTTTAATATAAACTGAGAAAGGTTGAGCCAAAAATCTTAAGTCGAGTGATCTTTTTTAGAAGACCTTTTTCCATTTATTAAAAAAAAATTAAAATTCTTTTAAATTTTTATAAGTGGTTTCAAAGCGTACAGTTGTAAACGGTGTCCTGAATTACTACCCCTTGAGCTAGGAATATAAAATTCATTCTCATTTTACTAAAAATCCATAATTTACCTTTGTCCGCTCATGTTTGCGATTGTTGTTGTACTGCTAATGGGGTAAAGGCCGGTAAATGTTTAAATAGTTCGGTGGGGATGGGTTGGTCCTCCGGGCCTCCCTCTTTTTTCGATATTCCCATTCGGAAAAATCAAGTCGAGTCCACTCCCCCGAAAGTCTCTCGTTTTGTCAACAGAGGCTTTTGACTCATCCCACTCTGAACTTGGGTTTGTTTGGTCTCGGGATAAACGTGGGAAGTCTTGAGGGCCGGATGTAGGTCAGCTTCCTTAAAATAATAATAATAAATTTTATTCAATAAACGCCACTTATTATGAGATGTAACACCGCCATGAGTTTATGGAAAACCACATTTAAATAATTCAAATCAGCCCAGGAAGCGCCACAAACTCAAGATTCATCAAAGACTTATTCGTGATAACTAGGGCTCGATTTATGCACTAAAAACTTTCGAAATATGCCATATAATAAAAAAAAATTGAAAATATCAATCAAATATGCATTAAAAACAACCGAATATGCACGTTAAGTATAAAAATTTAATAATATGCAAAATGCATATTATATGTCCATATTTTAAAAAAATCTACTTAGTAGGTATAAGATGGGAAAAAGAGGTACCTAAGCTTAATGGAGTTAATTATTTTTATTTAAAATGAACTTTACTTAAATTTTACTTAAAAATAAAGAAATGGCAAATGAATAAACAATTTAATTTTCATCTTGGTTGAGAAAGCAGTTGGCAACAATAATTTTTTAAGATTTTCAAATGTGAAGAAATTTTCAAAAGTGTTGGATAAAATATTTTTATAAAATGAAAAAATTCTTTCCACCTCAGCAAATGTAGTCGGACAGTTTTTAAAATTGCAAAGATCTTCGTAAGTCAGTTCATCTAACCTTTTAAGCTTAACAAATTTCCACATGGAGCGCTTGGTATATGCAGCTGTTCATTGTTGATAGTACATACCGAGATCTTCAATATTTCTTTATTTTTGATAGAAATAATTTAATAGAAATTTCCGAAAATGTGAAACCGATTATTATATGTTCTTTAAAAGGTCAAAATATGCAAGATTATGCATTTTGCATGTAATATGCCATTACCTATAAAATATGCAATTATATGCAAAATAAAACCGACTCAGAATGTTCTAAAACGTACAAATCCTTTGAGAAAACATCAAATTAAGCTCCAAAACAAAATATGCAAATGCATAAAAGAGCCCTGCTGATTACTTAGTGGGGTCCGTAATTACTAGTATCTGTTTCCAAAACAAAAAAAAACTCTTTTTCTCGCTGATAACTTACAGAATAAGCGGTGGCTGTAGATTGTCTTACTGATGTGTTTTTGAGGGCTGCCAGCCAAAGGCTCCTCGGTTGGTCCTCCGGGCCTCCCTCTTTTTAAAGGATTCTTATGCTGCCAGTCATCAAAAACACATCAGATAATAAGTTTCAAGGTTAAAAGGTCTAGATTTTCCTGATTATCTCAGAAACTTTTACTTAAAACGAAAAATTACTTGAATGAAAAATTTAGCTTCCGATTTCCAAAAAATTGTTAAGTTTGTTTTTATCGACCATCAATCACTATTACTTAAGGTATCCACAACTCTGGTACTCCATGAACCACGGAATGTGCAGTTCTAAAAAAACCAAGAACCAAAATTTCATCATTGAAAACCGTGCTGAAGCTGTGAGCCAAAACGAATTATCCGAAAGAGCCTGTTCTCTGCGCTTTCTTGAGAAATTGGTTGTCCGATAATTTATTGTAGATGAATTCGGAGACAACAGGTTCATTCGACATTTTTCCCTTTCAAATGGAAATATTTTTGTTATATTATTAATTAGTTAGTTTTGAAGTTTATTGAACGCTAAACATTCGTGCAGATCATTAAAATGTTTTTTTTCTAATCAAAACAGGAAATTTAACGGCACCTCCGCTCTTTTCTCCTTTTTTTTAGTTATCAACATTATTTTTTTTCTCTTTGAATGTCCACCGGATTCCCCTCCTCTCCGTGTTTTGGACGCTGACAACTTTTGGCAACCCCGGTTTTAACTGATCATAATTTCCTTTTGAAATTAAAAAATGATCAGTTTTAAACATCGGGAAAAAACTGGGTCGCATTGGTAGTTTTAGAAAAATCTTAAGAATGCAAAACCAAGGATGTTAGACATTAGTGTCTAATATTGTGCAAAAGCTGTTGAAGATCCAAAATCTAGTAGATTATATTAATTAGTAGATTATAAATGAATTAGAAGTAGATTATTCAGTGATATACATAACTTTAATTGCGCTTAGACTGGAAAAAAAAAAAAAAAAAATCCTGCCAAAATTTCTTACGTTAGGTCCTACCATAGAAGTCGAATATCGGTCTTTGCTTTTGGATCTTATTTTTTTTTTTTTTTTTTTTCGACACAGTATAATGACGTTTTTGAATCTCAGCAGTATGTTTATTTAACGAAAGGTCGCATTAAATTTTTCCCCCTAGAATTTTCAAACATTTCTCAATACCGAAAGTGAAAATGTTTAGTTTGAACGGTTTTATCTTGTTTTCCTTCCAACATCCTTTTTTTTATGATGAAATTTTTAAGTACGATCCTTTATTTGTTCGGTTTTCTCATTTGACTTTTTGTAGTTTTTTGGAACTTTCACGTCTCATCGAAGGACGAACTCAGGGTTTAAAAAATGTTGATGTCCCAAATTAAATTAATTGTTTATTTTTTAATGATACAATTTATGAATTATATAAATAACTCATTAGTCATTACTCATTATTATAATTATGCTTTTATTTCGGTAGTTTGACGTTTCGGGGTTATGGTAGGCGGGGTAGTAATTTAGAGATGTCGCAATTTTCTTTTTTGCAACTTTGAAGCAATCTGCGAACAATCTACAATTCTAATTTCGTTTAATTTAAATTTTATTCTTCCCTACTTTTATCTAAAATCGAGATCGAAGGGAGCCTTCGACGCCCCGTAACCTCCTTCTTCTTCTTCTTCAGCCTGACATAGCTAAAACCTGAGGAATCAAGCTGAAATCCCCCCCGGAGATAAATTAAATTATGGGCCAGTGATCACGCTCATGACTCTCGCCACAGAAGCAGCAGGATCTATCCAGTTTGGTTAAATAGCGCTGCCACGGCAATAAAGCGAATGCTCTTGTATGTGCCCACGTTACTGCCAAAACAGAGGGAAATGATAAAGCAGATCATCTCACTAGAACTTCAGTTTTTTCCACCGTTCAATTAGCTCGAAAAAGTTTCACCTTTAAGCATTGCGTCAATCTTGTGTTTTTATTGGACATCCCACATCGCTGGAAAAATCGGACCAAGGTTTTTTAAACTCCCACCCGAAATTCGTCCAAATGGCAAAAAAAAAGTTTATTTCAACACTGAACTATCACGGATTTTTCTTTAAGGCGAGGACGACATTTTTCCTAGTTCCATACTACGGGTTAAAATAACAGGAACCTTGAAACTTTTTCCTTACTGTTTTAAACGAGGACTTTTTTATGTAAAATGTTAGTTTCAGGAAATATTAGCTTTCTTTCCCTTATGTGCACAAGAAGTTGACGTTTGTATGAGTCAAAGATACTAAAAATTTCGTACAGGAAACAGGAAACTTTTTGTCTTGGATTTACTAATGGCGCGATCTATCCACTGTCAAGAGTACTAAATAATTTTTTCCTTTTTTTTTGTTCTAACAGAAAACTTAACAAGAACCCTAAATACAAGAAAATGAAGGAGCTTTGGAAACAATCTGATTGGACGGCTGGAACTCAAGATCAATAATGACCACTGGTAATCAACAGCGATAGCAGATGAATTGAACCACAAAGTGTTGGCTCTCTTTTTTGATTTTTGTGTTTCACTTTCAGCCTTCGTAGAATTTGCATTTTTCGTTATCTTATATACTTACACCAAATTTCTCTTTTGGTTTGATTTGGATGCTTTCTCAAACAGCTTAATTTTTTTTTAAATTTTCTTGACCATTGCATGTCTAAATGACGGAAGAGAGAAATTATCTATTGCGCAACGAATGTTTACGTATATTTTTTCACCTTCGCTGAACGAAAATCGAAATGCGGCGGACTCGAGGTAGTGCATGTTCATCCCATTGGTTCATCCAGCAAGCCAAGGTACATAAACCGATAACCGGTTAAGCAAGTCACCGAAAACGAGAGAGCTCTAGCAGTGATTCTATTAACTACTTGGGAAAGCTGAAATATCTTGAATTTTAGCTTATTTGTTATAAAGGATATAATAGGTATGTTCCATCCGACAATTTGTGATCAGTTGGCAACTGATACGTGATAATAAGTCTCTTAATTTTCATTGCTTCTCGATCCACTCGAATGGTGATTGGATCCGGAATCTGACTTGCGTCCCTCAATTCTGGCTGCCCTCTGTCAAGTGTCCACCGTGAGCGCTGTCAGAAATCGGTTAACCGGTTAACCGTGGTTTTTTTTTGTGAGACAGTTTCTTGAAAACTTCCACTATCTCCGTTACCCCTTCCACGATCGTAAGCGGACCGGGTAATGACTCAACCAGTGAGAGTGTCTTGACTGTGGGGAAAACCAATGGCAGTTGTTTAAAATTCTCGGTTTCTTACGTTTCGCTAGACGGGCCCGACATCCGCTCTCCGCATTATTCGTACACTTCCGTGAACCGACTAGTCATGAAGTATCTTCTGTTTACGTTTTACCCTCATTTTTTCGGTAAGCATTTTCTCATCTCATTACAAACAATGAAATATCTTTTAAAACAGTCGGAGCTGAACAGTCTTCGAACGGCGATAATGATCTACAAGCGACCTCGCCAGTTTGCAGAATACGATACCCGGATTGCCCAATTTAATGGAAGGTCTTCCTTCCATCGACGAGGGTGAAGAGTCGTCAAAGAAAAATGTCTTCGAAATGGAAATAATGAATCTTATGAACGTGCCATGGTAAGCAATATAAGACTTTAATTACATTTTTCACCTTGAGCCTACAAGTGGTAATTATCCAAGGATATTAAAGCTTGATTGTATTTTTTTAATAAAGAAAGTCCTTATTGAACATCCTAATGGGCTTAATTAAGAAATTTCTCTTTAGCTTCTTCTCCACCACCAAAGTTTCATCTCAGTAAATCCAAATTTCCCAAGGTCCCTTGTTAATACCATTATTTCAAGGAAATATTGATTTATGCTTTTTTTATCTTCTTTGTTATCAATTTATGTCATTCTAAGGTTCTTTTATCTTTTTGTTAAAAACCGAACTTTGCATCCTAAGTTTTATATGAGTCAGCGATTAATAAACCCCCTACCCCTATAAGTTTTTTGAGAAGGTCAACGACTACATTTTTGTCAGTCTATACATAAAGGAATTAAAGAGGCCCAGTGTCAAGGTTCAAAAATCGACATGGGGTCGATTCTCGCATTTCGTGGATATTAACATAAATCTCAGTATTTGAAAACAAAAAATAAATCTCGGTATTTTAAGTTATTTTATAGATAAATTGTTATTATTCATTGTTTAAATGAATTATGTGGTTTTAATTTTGGATGTGTCGTGTCGATAATTAATTTTGTGGGTGTCAAAATAACCTAGTTTTTTTAGTTCTTTTCTAATTATTTATCTTTGTGTCCACTTCTATACAAGTGCATCCTTGAATTTTTTATTGTTTTAATCTGAATATATTTTGTTGACCTTTACATTTTCACTACCTTTGCTCTCTTTGAGATAAGATTTTCTCTATTGCGGAATATTGTTTGTTGGGTTTTAAATCCATAGGGCACTAAACTCGTTGAAAAATTTGGGCTGGAATTTGCCGGATTTCAGTCTCTGGCGATCCGCCAGGCAATGTTTTTTGTCTGGATGAACTGGCTTTCTGCCCACTTGCCCTGTTGCCCTGTTTGAGCGAAATATGCTGGGTCATCTGTTAGGCTTAAATTTCAAAAATGCTTTACTAGGAAAATACTTCAAACTTGGCAAGAAAATGAAATCTATCTTTAGATTGGAAGAGACTTCAAATCACTCGTTGTTTTTATTCAATAAATAAGGATACAGTAAAAACAACTTGTTGAATTTTAGGAAGTCTTTATCGTGTTTGATAAGGAAATTCTCTTTTTATTTTATCTTTTTTGATAATGTGATCAAGAAAAAGCAATACAAAAAAGATTCGTTTACTAACCATTGATTACCCCCCAAAGAAGGAAAGGAAGACACCCACAAATTTAGGAAAATAATTAAAAATATTATTTTGTCTTATTACCTGTTGTTTTTTAGGAAGCAAAAGGTGAATTTCAACAATGCGTCAGAGATTTGGTAAATTTTGAGAAAATAGAAGGAAATGGAAAAAAGCGAAACCGACTGGTGATTTAGATATGTTTTTAAAAAATACTGCAGGTATTTTATTTCATCGATGGCTTATAAATTACTGCTTTAATTTTTTTCATACAGAAAACGCCAAAATTGCGAGAATGTCTTGCCAACTTTACGATTGCGGTCACTCCTTGTCTCGAACCGAGCGAAGTTGAAGGGAAAAACATGGCATTGAATTTGACAGATTCGATGATGAGGTTCATCTGTCATAAAGAAGGAGATCGTATAGCTTGTAAGTTTAAACTAAACTAAATTCTTTTTATTTTTCATTCTTCTGTAGTGTTCATCGCTGAAGGAGGCCCTGAATGTCTTAATCGAAAGTCCAGTACGTTCAAACATGTTGGAATGAGACGTTCCAAAATGTTGACATCAACACGACCAATCCAGCTGCTGCTATGCCCCAGCTTGTTCTTGACGAAGAAAGTGCAGGTAACTTCACAATAAATCCTAGTTTAAGTAGTAATAATTTTTCAGAAAAATGACCTACGTCAAAGAATGTGTCGTGAAACATCTTGAAGAATGCCGAGAGCCGACACCTGCAATGTTATCGGAAGCATGTTCGATTTTATCAAAAAGCAATCGCCATGCCATCAGTATGAAACTGGCGGTTCTTCTTCAATTTCCTCTACCGTCCTCAGCCTCATTTTCCCTGTAGTCGCTTACTTCTTGGCCAAATTCTAATATGCAAATAGAAAACTAAACTACCATGACTTCTTTAATTTTATTCAATATATTCCTTTAATAGATGTAGGATCTGAAAAAAAAAAAATCCATCCCTTTTTATTAAAATTAGCAGAAATCAAAAAATAGATTTTAGTATAAGATCTCTTTTATTTCCTGAACCATTAGTGCCTTATTTTCTTTGTCTCTCTTTTGTTAGCCTTATATTTGGTGATATATTTTTTTTGTAAATTACTTAATTTTGTTAAAAAATTTTTTTTTAAGTTAATTGTTAAAGCATTTGATATCTCCGTTGTACCAAGATTTAGCAATTTATTTTTAAATTTTATTATTTGCTCATTTAGTTTTTGGTTTAAAATAGGTTTACGTTAAGTAGTTCCTTTTATAAAATAAATCTGTGGATTATTTATGAATTATCGATGTTTT
>JACGAQ010002621.1:0-38739 GCA_014119065.1 Orius insidiosus
GTCTCCAGTCCCTGTAGAGGAAAATCGGTGATCTTTTGATCCTGAGATACCTTTTGGTACTGGCCGTCCTCCGCTTATTCCTTGAACTACTTGAACGCAATTTTCATTCGATTTTCAACAAAATGACAAATTAATTTTTAAGGGAGGAGGGAGGCGCAAAGTCTGTAAGGCGACACTGTCCGTCAACTATTTGTGTATTGAGGCATTTTAAGCCATATTTAATTAATATTTTTCTTTATTAACTATAAATATTATTTGGTTTATAATAGTAATGTATGGGCTTATGGGGGTCGTGGAAAAATAAAACGAAAGTGGTGGTGGGAAAAGGTGGGACGGGAAAACCAAAGAAATAAAGGGGAGGCGAGGGCGTAGAAGGCGAAGCCCGGATTGGAAGGAGGATAGGAGGTGGAAAAATGAGTGGAAGAGAGAGGATACACAAACGAAACTGAAGAAGAGAGAAAAAAAGGGAATGAGAGAGAAAGAAGGCCGAGTGCGAGCGAGAGAGCAGATGAATCCGGCAAGTGAACGGGACGAGATGGAATCAGTTGGGCTTTAGACGTGAGCTCGTCACCACGTTTGTAGAATGTGAAGTGTTCAAATTGTGTTTATATGTGAGTGTGTGTGACAGACAATGCGCTTAAGAATCTCCATACTCCCGATTCTCTTATTGTTTTCCTCAAGGTAAAAAAAAAAAATTATCACAAATTTTTTTATATTATCAAAATTTTAAAATGACGAAAACGCCTTTCCAAAAATTTTTTTTGAACTAAAATAATTTTTGTGGGCTTCGGTTTTCTTGTCGTTCTGTCCGGCCGTTGAATCGTCGCGGGAAGTTCCTCGGATGGGGGCGGAAGGGTTTTGAAATCGTTAAAATTACGACCTCTAAAAGCTTCGAACCATTAGGAACAGTTCAATAATTAAAGAGGGAATAAACCAAGACGTGAATAGTAATTATCGGGGGATATCCTCAAATGCTCAGGATTCCTTGAAGTTTATTTCTTGAAAAACTTACGGAACTGGTTTCCGATGTTAAAATCTCGGTTGACCCTACATGAGTACTTACTAACAGTATTTTTTTTAACGTCTACGACTGTTTATATTATTTAAAAAATTTTCATTACGTTATGATTTCTTTGTGAAATAATTATGAGACACGAAGAAATTTTCAAAGTTTTGTCAAAACGGAGGGGCTTTCAAATGTTTCCGGTACAAAGGATTGATTTCAATATTTATTTTGATTTTTAAGCAGGAGAAAAACGTGGACCTGTTTTTATCACTGAATAATTATTTCTTGGTTTGAATTAATTTTTTTTCTTTTCAATTTTCGATTTTTTTTTGTTCTTTCTGAAATTGGTTTTCCCGTCTTTCGTTTTGCGGCGAACAAAGCGTTAACGCGAAATGTAATCAACTTTGATTGACACATATCGAATCCCAAAATTTTTCCATCCCGCCGGTCGGAAGGGGTTGAACCTGTTAGATTAATGTCGTCAATTCCTGTGAGTGAGTCGCTTGACAAATGTGACATATGATTTCTCCATTGGTGGTCTTTTGACTTGTTTATCAACTTGTTTAAAATTCAAAAGCTATTCAACGGTTTTCGGATGTTAAATAAAATTTGTTGGGGCCGGCCGCCGCGGACGCTCGGCCTTCTTTTTCTTTCTCTCTCCCTCCACGTACCCCCCGGAGCGTGGAGGGGTGAAAATTGTGTCCGGTTTGTCGAGGATTAAGAGATTTTCGTTTTTATGGATTTTTACTGCTTTTATGGGAGACCAAAACACCGATTTTATGTCCGCTCCTCTTCATCGATCTTTTTAAATCCTTTTCTTCCTCCCCGAAACAAAGAATCCAAACCCTTCCATACTAACCACTAAAATTTATATTTTAGTCTATTCAAATTTTTTATGCCCTCAAACAAGGCCGTAGACTTGTACGCACTTAAATCGTCTAATTATCAAAAAATATTTGATGTGGAAGAATGAGCAGATTTTCAGGTTCTGTTTTTTCCGCAGAATAAGAAAATGGTGTTATATTAACCTCCAATTTTTGAAATTTAGAAATTCCCACAAAAAAGGGCATTATTTTGACTTTTCGGAAAGACGAAAAGTAGAAAAAGTTTGGCCCCCAGTGGTCTTTGAGACTTTGGTCTTTGAATTATTGTATTTCAAGGTATCCACCAAGTTTATTGAAATTGTTTGGATTTCCTCGTAGCCCTCCAGGACGAACTTGTTTCTTTCGAATTGGTTACCTTTCCGCATTAACAGCAAGTCAATTATATGGTATTTAATTAATAATAATGGTACCTATAGGATAAAAACTAAGTTATTTCCAAGATAAAAGATTGTGAAAAAAATGATTAATGACCGCTAGGCCAGCAATTAATTTGGTTTTCTAATTTAGATAAGAATGGAGTGGGAGTGTACGTAAGTTGTTGGATTGATATTGAAGGGAATCTTACGGGAGGGCGGCCAGAAACAAATTAAGAAACTCCTCTTCTGTTATTACAGGGTTTTTTAGGCCATTTTTTTAAAGACTTCACCCCCGCCGGACCCGTCTGTCATGACGTACCGTTTCAGAAGGTACAAGACACGACTTTTTTTTTTCTACCTTTTTTTTTTGTTCGGAAGGTAAAAAGGGATAGATTAATAGGATCTGACATTCATCACCCATTATTTATGACTCATTAATGAAACTGCCATTGAAAGTCCCTCAAAAAATTCTAAAATATTAAATTATGTATTCCAGAAATTCACAAGATTTCCGTGGCGTTGAGTCAAACACTTTGACCAACTACCCACGGATTTTAATTTGTAAGGTATTTCTTCTAATGTAGATTGAATTTTAGCTCAATTTCTTGTTCAATTTTAAAATAATCATTAGTTTTGAAAAGAAAAAAAAATTTTTTTTTGTGATTAAAAAAAACTAAGAACCTCTTATGTCGTCTTCGTTTTATAACCGTTTTTCTGTTTTAAATCAGCATTAAAATTCTCCAATAAAACCTCTGTCTCAATAAATTTTTTAAGACGTTCGAACCTTTTTAGGATTAGAAGTCTTTGATGAGGAATCACCTTTTTTTTCGGAACTCTCAATTCACTAAAAGTTTCCGATAATGAAGTGAAGAAGAAATTCTTTTGAAAACCGGGTCCTAAGTTCCACCAAATTTTTTGTCTGAAACTGTTAAAACAAAATAATTGTTATTTAGATAACAGGATTTTGATGAAATCACACGGTAGAAGGCTTTACTAATTTATTTTTAAATTAATTGTACTGATCTAAAAGTGATATTCTGAAGACTCGGACTTTTATTTATTATATTATTGGTATAAAAAATGGGAAAGCTCTCGTTTAATTGGCTGGCGGTTTCTTTTGAGGTGTTCCTCGGTAGGACGAGTTTTAACAAGGGAAAAAGAAGAAAAAAGTAGGAAAAATTAAGCGAATTTTATGGAGAATATTGTTAAACCATTTTTTTGTGGAATGTTTTTTTTAATTGAAAACGTAAGAAAATCGTTAAAAATAATATTCTTGTATCAAGGAACAAACAAATCGGACTCCCGTGTCGGGACTTTTTTTTTTTCTCTCTCCCCTTGTATCACTTGTTCACCTTCTTTCTTCCTTTTCTTCAATATAAATCACCCTCATTACATTTTAAATCTAAAATAATTTGATACGAACTGAATACAAATTTCGGTCTCCCCCGTGTCAGCAATTGCTCAGAGAAAATGCGGCTAACGAACGGAGCCGAACAGGTTTTCTTATCTGAATCCCATTGACGCTAAGGGCAAACACTTAAAGCAAAAGTTCAACTAAACTAAACCATGAGAACTTCGGCTTTTTTTAAAAAATGCTTTTTATTTTGAGTCACGCCCAAAATTTGAATAAAAATGTTCAAATTTTGATTAAGAAATACCTTTTTTTAGGGCATCCGAATCTCATCTACACCCTTAAAAAGTCTAAAAAATAACTGAAATCGTTGATTTTTCTTCCGCGGAGAGCATTTACTAACGTTTAGATTAGATGGTACCGAAAATTCGGAGCCTTTTTTATGAGCAAAAGTTATTGTCATACTTTGGAGAGGATATTATTTTTTTTTTTACTGAACAGTGGATTACACCCAGATCTTTTATTTTACCACTGGATTTTCTTCTTGTTTTTAAAAGCGGGCAGCTGTCAGAGTTCATATTACATTTTAATAACCGTATAATTTCATGAATTATAATATTTTAATTGAGCGCTTCGTTCTCATACGTGCCGATCTTCAGAATGCTTGATTATTCACGTTTACTTATTATGTACTTTAACTTCTTTAAGAGAAGACACCCTCTGGAAAGTCTTCACCGATCGTGAAATTGTCCATCCGTCTGGAAGACCATTTTTTTCCATAACTCTTCACGGCCGCAATTTTCACCAAATTTTTCTCAGAATCTTCTTTTCATAGTAATCTTGAAATACCAAGAGGCTTTTTTGAAATTCGCGAAATTGCGGAGAACTGTCTGTCGAAATGTTTAGTGCTCTCGTACCAATGGATGTTATCCAACTTTTCATCTAGCAGGGAGAAATTCGGGATGTTTACCCCTGTTCCGTGTGGCC
Source organism: Orius insidiosus (assembly GCA_014119065.1). Lineage (NCBI taxonomy): Eukaryota > Metazoa > Arthropoda > Insecta > Hemiptera > Anthocoridae > Orius > Orius insidiosus. The sequence continues at coordinate 4,585 of JACGAQ010002621.1, forward strand.
TTTATGGGTAAAGTCTTTCATTATTACCTTGATGCTGAAAGTTTTCGACATTAGGGATGAAAACTGTTGCCCTACTCGGGCTAGCTCCAGTATAATTTTTTTTGTAAGATCAGCTTCATTCAAGATTTGGAAGTCTATTTATTATTTAAACCTCATATTGGTTCATACATTTTATTATAATGATGGTAACACCGGTAGTTTCCGACTTAGAGATAACAAGGACATCGTGTAAGACGTGATCTTAGATCTGGTTCGGCGAGATCAACGTTTGATCAAATCCCACAACTGATCCAATCTCATTCTCTTTCTCCCCCTTCATATTAACTCCTAGAGACACCAGAGCCGATCCCATCAGATATTGGAATAACGATTCAATTCGTTTCCTACATAATTAGAAACCTTTGTTATCGTTAGGGTTTCTTCGGTTTTTTTTTTAAATTCTTTGGGACAGGATTTTTTTAATTTTATTCTTTTTAAGGGTCTTCGTTCAAATTAAGCCTCTTTTTTTTTTTTGTCTATGATTCCTAGCGACTGAGCTTAGAATTTTTTTTTTCTTAATGTCAAACAAGATTCCATTCTCTGCAATAAATCCTAGGAAGCTTTTTGACGTTCTTCGTGGGTCGGTGGTCTCTCGCTGAAATCCTTCCACCTTTTGGTTTTTTTTTTGGCAATATGGCGAATGCCCCCTTTAAAAAGTGTATTCTTCAAATTGAAATTTAAAAAAATCTATCTCCTTTGGGTAAATAAGAGATACTTTCAATTAGATTCAATGAGGTATGAAAAATGCGTAAAAATGTACTTTTTTCCCGGTAGCGTGAGGCGAATTTGAATGCATAATGCATTTAAGTGGCGCTACTTAAGCGGTTATTGCTAGTGACTGAATGGGATCTTTTTATTCCACGTGATTTCCTCAATATTAAGAATTACCTTATCTTGGGGATTTTTTTTTTGATATTCAAACATCACGGATGCTGAGTTGTTTAATATCGAACAAGGAAAGGGGGCCGATTCAAAATAAAAAATTATCAATTTTTCAAACTTTCCTGGATTCGCTCAGATCAGTCGAAATTGAAAATAAGGATGGATTTTTCGTCTGTCGTTTATGCTCGGCAAAATACATTTTATTATTTAATCTTCATTTTTATTTGATCGCACGTACATTTGGTGTGACCCTGACTAATTTTAAACCGCATAGAAAATTCCATTTCTAATAAAAGGGAAATTAAAAGGATGGGTTGATCCATTAGAAGTGCACCTGTAATTCAGTAAAAATCTAATTTTTTTTTCCTCTCCTTCTTTTCCACTTGAATTTTTTTTAATGGCTGAGTTTAGTTTTATACCGAAAGGAATAATTTGAGTTAATTCATCGTCTAACTGGTGCTAGAGTCGGGCATAGATCGCTTCGTTAAGGAAGATTGTGGGTTCGATACAAAAAGGCTGAAAGGTATTCGTTGATTATACTAATCTCTTTTCTGAGGTTATCGAGATATATTTTTTAATAGATTCACCGTCCGTTTCCTTTGCCGTGAATTAAAAAAAGGTTTTAGGAACTGTTAGACGTCGAGTCGTTTAACTAATTGTACCAATTAATTTAACCTCATTGTGGGGCTCTTACGTTTTTTCTTGTACTCGAAGTTCAAATTTCGAGCTCTAAAAATAGACTTGGAATACCTGACGATTTATCGATGGTGGACGTGTCAAAATGAAGTACAGACTTGAAAACTTGCCATGAATTTCGATGAGTGGCGTTAATTTCGAGTTACTCGGAACGGACTGAAAGTGAAAATAATATTTTTTGAAGCTCATTCGACACTCATTGTTATGCGTATAAGTAACCCAAACGAATATTTTATCGTCGTAAATCAGCTTCGCCTCGAAGACTCGCACGTCCTCAAGTCCCCCACCATCAACGGCGAAATTCGTCTGCCTCCTTCAACATTTTATGAAAATTCCTTTAGTTTCTCCAAACTCGACTTTTTTTTTCTATCTTCCTGAGAGCACATGTTGGCTAACAGTATATCACCAGAGACATTTGACCCTAATTGGCCTCTTTGGAATATTCCTGCGCGCATCGGGAAGTGCATTAGCATAGAGTCAAAATAGGCAAGCGAAATCCTGTTTACATAATGTTGTCACGTGAATTCATTAGTCATTATTACCTTTAATAAGGTTTTATTTTCCTTATTCGTTCTTTATTTAAATTTAAAACTAGAATAATTCATGTTGAAAAGAAAATTTGTTTCCCCTCACGGAAACGCCGGCTTAAACGTCCCGCGCGCCGCGCAACCGACGACCATCGTCTAAACCCGCCTGACGCGCGCGCGTTACGTTTTTATTTTATAATTTTAAAATCTCTTCCGTTTAATTAACTTCCTTAAAGAAGTTATTGTGATACCCCCACGTCGGGTTTTTGGGAAGGGTCTTCCAGACCCCGGTCAATTCGAATATTGATTTTACCGATCTCACTTTGTCTTTAGAACTTAGCATTTTTTCACACGTGTTTCCTATCCTTCTGTTTCTCTCTCGGGCTCTCACGGGAAAATCAATCTCGGTTTCTTTTTACAACTTTTACGGGAAAACGCTGAAAGAGGGGGGAGTGTTTGACGAAATTTTCTGTTTACCAACAAAACTTTGTTACTTACTTGGGACTTCTGGGATTTCCGGTTGTCCTTTTGTCTGTGGTGTCTTGTGATGATGTTTGTGATGACGTCTGTGCCTTTTCTTCCCCGGAAGGTGAACGCCGAAGTACATGGAATGAGCCCTATGTCCTAAAAAAAAAAGTTTTAAATAAAACATAAAGTTCAATGAATGATAAAATAATTTTAATAGAAACAATTCATAATGCATTAATTGAATTTTGACCTCGGACAATGGAAAAAGTGTCGAATATTTTGAAAATCGATGTCCGAAGTTGAAGCTGTCAGTTCTATCCTGCCCATCTCGAATGTCGGCGTGGGTTGCACTCTTCAACGAGAGAATCGTTAAAAAGAGAGTTTAACAATGCTTTGATTACTTTGCATGTTTAAAACTTCGCATGCGGTTTCACCCTTCAAGTTATCGCCGACTTTGAGTTTAGAACTTAAGTTAATAACTCATAAAGCGTAACTTTTACAACGGTTTTATTGGCATTAGGTAGAACATCTAAACTTCAAACTACTTTTTAAAAATCCAAGTTACAGCGAAATTAGACCGACATATTTCCCTCAATTTTTTGGCCGAAAGAAAACCCTTTCCTCGATCAACAAATGAGTGTGTACGTGTCGATAATGCGGTTCGCCATAATGCATTTGACCATAAAATAGCAGAAATCGCTAGTTACTGTTCACCATAAAAAAATCTGCAACTCAAGCAAATGAAAATGGTCGATAGCGTTTACTGTAATTTGAACATAATACATCTCACCATAAAGAAGAGATTTAACACTAGTCATTTCGACATAAATTCGACGTTTCGACATAACGCAGTAGAACATAAAGGAAACTTTCATTTTAAAGAACTTGTCGAGTTGCCCATAAAACTGTTTCTGTCGTTAGGCATAATATTTCACCATAAACAGGGACCAAAGAGCAAGCCTATTTCGCCGTATAAAACGTAATTATGGCGAAACGACAAAAACCTTAAAACTTGACAGTTCACCATAATGCAATCCTCGAGAGAAGAAAAAAATTAACCCCCTGGTGTCATAAAACGAGCTGATCCCATTGGCTGCCTGCTTGCTTTTCCTTTTATGGTAACATGCTTTAAGTTGAATTGCATATGGTGAGCTGTCAAGTTTGAAGATTTTTGTCGTTTCGCCATGATGCATAGGCTTGCTTTTTCGCTGTCCCTAGTGTGTGGTGAGGTGTATTAGGCCCAAACGACAGAAACAATTTTCTGGCGAAACAACAAGTTTACGGAGAGGCTTTTTGGTGACAAGCGTTATGGCGACTTGCACATTTTTTATGTCGACTTGCATTTATCGAAAAAGTCGTTTATGGCGAAACGCTTTATGTTGAAATGCATTATGCTCAAAATTTTTGAACTTTTTGGAGCTTTATGTTCAATTGCATTTTGCCGAAACACATTATGGTGAACTAAAGATTTTTATGTCGAAATGCAGATTTTTTATGTTCCACTGCTTTAGGGTGAAATGCGTTATGTTGAACGGTGTTCTCCCAACAAAATCGCTTTTCACGGTATTTTAGACATTATGGGAGTTCTATGATAGGGAAAAATGCTTTTTAGGGGTTTTCGACGGTTTTTACAACATTTTACAGAATTCACGTTTCCCGCATTCTTTTGCCAGAGAGACCCATTTAATAAAATTTTGGGACGTTTTCCTCAATTATTTTTCCAATTAAACCCCATTTAACGAGATTTTTGGTAATTATCCTTTTGATATTTGGAAGAGAAACGCCATTTACGATTTAAAAGCGTTTCATTGGTTGTTGGGCCAAGAGAAACCCCCTTTGCACCCGGTTTTTCGGACGAAAATGTGTTGGTTTCTCAGGTTTTTTACGATCTATTACACTCTTTTTAGATAGTTACTCTTTTCATCCTCTAGTTCCTTGAATTGAGAACTTTGGGAAATCCCCCCCCCCCCCTTCATCATGATAAATTAAGTATTGTGATTTGGAAGGCACAAAAGGACGACTTGATTGGTTCACCATTCCCTGATTGCAGTCTCAGTCAATATTGAATCCAGATTCGAAGGACCGATGATCACAATAGCCCAAACTTGACTCAATTTATTTATTCTAGCTTCTGTTCTTATCTAATGTTTACACAGCTTTTATCTACATTTCACGATAAGCAATTTTTTGGGGGAATAAAATTGATTACCTTGGAAGTCTTGCTCAGTGTAACCCTGTAAATTGGGCTGCTGAGCTCCGGGGTCTTTGGGTGCTTCATCGTCTCCTGAAGATGTGTCCATATTCCAAGGTCTGAAAAACAGAAAAATCGATTGATCAACCAAGACTATAAAAAATTAAGCCTTGAACGGTCATTGTCAAGGATGGGGAAATTTTAAGTGTGACATTTAAAGTCTGGCATTTTAAGTTCCAGTCTTTCCGCTTGCGAATCGCCTTTATTATCGACGTACGCCAAACCGTTAAAATCGGAACGTTTCAATTGATTTGAGAAGATTAAAAAGACAAAAAATAACTGAAATTCTTCGGAAGTTTTCAAAGATGTCAAGTGGGTAAAATGAAAAGGAGAGAAGGGGTACACTGGGACCAAAGACAAAAACGTCTAATACTAAATAAAGAACATGAGCAATTGGGGGGAGTACGAAAAGCAATAAAAGAAAAAGTTTTCTTCGTCTCTCCGCAGAAGACCCGGCGCGAAAATACATTTAAACGCATTTCGATAAGATCTTGTCAAAAAAAAAGCGTCGCATAAAGTTTAGGAATAGCGAGGAGGGAGGCATCAAAGGAGCCTCTTTCAGGAAAACGAGCTTCAAAGAAGATTGAAGATACGTTTTCCAAACCAATCAGTATGGTTTTTCTATGTTGCCAGTTTGTGAAGAAAATTCTACCAAAAGGATTAAAAAATGAAAGAATAAGGGTCTGTTATACCACTTAATACGGAGTCGTTTCTTTGAAGTTTTTCTCCAATTTTGCGGGAAAAAACTGTAGGTTTTAAAGATATTTTCTTTTTTATTTGGCTTTAGGATTCATCATTTACTTAATACAAAAGATTTTTTTTTTTTCAAAAATCACAGAAAAAAGGTCAATTTTTAACATAATTTTAATGGTTAAAATAAAATTAATGGGATAAAATCGAATTTGTATTTCAATTCAAAAGTGTTTAATAAAGCAAAAATCTAAGAAAGTTTTTAATTAACCGTAGTTAATTTTTCGTTAATTGGGAGCAAATTCAAACACTTGATAAAATAACGGTTTTTAGCTTCATTTAGTTCCTGTTGTTTCTCCTTGAATGCAACACAATAAAAAAGAAAAAAGTTATGAAAAACCAATTTCTCGCAAAGGGTCCGTTATACCACTTAATACGGAGTAGTTTTTTTCTTTGAAGTTTTGCTCCAATTTTGCGAGAAAACTGTTGGTTTTAAAGATATTTTATTTTTGATTTGGCTTTAGAATACTATTTACTTCAATACGAAAGATTTTTTTTCCACAAAATTTTTTAATCATAATTTTAATGGTACAAATAAAAATTAATTGGATAAAACGAGTTTGTATTTAAATTTTAAAGTGTTTAATAATGCTAAAAGCTAAGAAAGTTTTTCCTTAACCGCAGTCAATTTTTTGTAAATTGGGAGCAAATTCAAAAACTTAATAAAATTGCGGTTTTTAGCTTCTGTAAGTTCGTTATTGTTTCCCCTAGATTGCACAACCATCAAAAAGAAAAAAAATTTGAAAAACCATCGGATTTCTCGCAAAATAGGAGCGAAACTTCAAAGAAAAAACGGCGCCGTATAAAATTTCAGTTTTTACACATATTTTGGAGATAAGATTTTCAAGTCTGGATCCGAAATAAGTTATGTAATTGAAGGAAAAAAAAATTGGCTTTAGGTTCAAAAGACTCGCCGTAGACAGTCGTATCTTGAAAAACGTGACATTTACGTTGTTTTCGTTAAGGACACGTTTGGGATAAAATCGAAGCCACTTAAGTCCTACCCAAACTCGAATCCGTATTTATTGGAGTGCTTCTCTTTATTTGCTATCAGACCTAAAATGTTTGCTTTTTAAAGAACGATTTGATTCTTGAACGAAATAAATGAAATTTTTAATTGTAGTAGAAACTCGTCAAATCAACTTCTGAAATTTTTAAGAAACTACTGGATTTTTTTTTCCAATTATAACTTCACGCGATAGCTTTTTATCAATAGCCTTGGTTAAGGAAAGTTTGACACGTTCCGCCACATGGCATCTGAGTCACATCCGCCTCATGTAAATGTGACTTAACGAACATCTTTATAAAATTCTTATGATTGAAAAACGGGAAATTTCTTCACCAATCGATACCTCAGAGGGGAAAAGTTGGGAAAGTTTCTTGTGAAGAATAAATCGCTTAAACTTCGCTCTACTCAAACCAAGTTTAACGCTAAAGCGTTCAAGTCTATTATTTTAAAACACAATAGAACGTTTTGTCACTTCCAGACAAATTATCGCGGGTACTAAAAATTTAAAAAAAAATTGATTTATCCGAAAATAAATAATGTTATACGTTTGATGAAATAAAATAATAATTGGAGAAAAAAAAATCCCCTCTCATTATAAAAACCATTTGTGGTGCTCGAGGCACTTAAAAGGATTTTCTTTGCAAATCTTTTTAACTCCTCTTCATATTTTATTTTAAATTCCAAGTCAATTTATTCACTTTAACTACCTTTCCAGTAATTTAAACTAAGTATGAATTTCAAATTAAAAATTATTATTTAATTTTATTTGAATTGCTGCAATAGCGTTACAATCGAATACATATTAAAAATTGCTAATTGTTATTTTTAAACCCAAGAGAAGTTTTTTAAAACAATTTTTTCATTTAGCTGTAGTATTCCAGGCTGTCACAAATGAGGGAGGGAGCCGGGCACAAGCGGGGGCTCTCGCCATATTTCCGTGGCGCTGTTTTAAGAGGCAAACTCGATATTTGGCCAACAGATTTTTTGTCCCCGCAATTTTTTATGCTGAAAAACCCATTTTTTTCTTCGTCTATTTGGCAGAAAAACCATCATTTTTTCGAATTTTCTTGCATTTGGTACTTCATTAAATGTTTAAGTTGGTTTTGTAAATAAATTAAAATTTATTCATTCATCGCTACACTTTTGAAAGCATTTTGAGAAGTAATTGCAAAGAAAACAACCATCATTATAAAGAAAGATCCTAAATAAGCACATAAAACATTTTTAGACTAGATCAATAATGAACTTCCACTTTTTAATTGGTTATTTTATTAACAAAACTTCCCCCGCATGCGAATAAACTAATTAAAACAAAGAAATTTAGATTATATAAAAATAGAATGTAGAAAAAATACTGGAAGAAATTTTTAATATTTCAATCCCTGAAGCAAACGAGAATAAAAATTGACGTCTTTCATCCCTGTGTTTATCCACTTAAAGAAAAAACTAATATTTTTCTTTTTGAATAAAATAAACTCATTTATAATATTTTTTTGCGAGGAAAATAAGTAAACTCGGGCTTAATATAGAGTTTAAACAGATAAAAAGGTTTGCTTGGAACGGTTCAATGGTTCCTTTGACAAATGGAGCCAAAGGATGCAGGTACGATTCAATTTTTACATTTTTTAAAAATTATTTTTCGAGTTTTTAACTCGAATCTTGATAATGTCTTTTTGTTTAGTCTACTCAAAAAGTATAAAAAAACACGGGCATCAATCGTACTTGTTGATTCTACCCTTTTGTCAACGACTTTGACCTTAATGGGGGCTGCATGGAAATGACCTCTTTAAAAAGAAGACCTTTTAAATAATGGAAAATATTTTTAAGTTTTTTAAGATTATTTTAGAGCTCCATTGCCTTTGAAAAAACGCCATAATATCAAGATTAGGATCGACTTGAAAAAACCGTAATAGTGACCTTGTTCAAAATGAGTGTTTTCACGTCAACGATTTGCAAAAAATTTTCAAGATTTTTTTTTGAAGAAATGACGATATGACATTTATTTATTAATAATTTAGTTTTTTAGGGGGAAAACATGACAAGGGCACTTCAGTTTGATATGTCGCACGTTGGTCGCACGAGATAACTTATCTAACAAATCTCAATCCCCCCTTTCACTTTAAAACATAAAAAAAATCACTCCATATTCAGCCACTCCTTTTTAGATTTGGTCAAAAAGTAAGCAGATTTGACCAAAATCGGGTGATTTTGAATGATTTTTTGGTACATGTGAGTTTTCGAGCCAAGGGCAACGCGCAAGCGCGAGCTCAAGGGTTTTTAGTTCCCGCGTTTTTTCAAAAATTCATATTTTGATTTGCGTAAATTCAAACTAGTTTGATAACAAGAGGGGGTTAATTTTTTTCCTCTCGCAAGGAGAGCTCGTTTGTGATAGATAACTCGAGGGGGTTAAGTCCTATTGTAAGGAGAGCTGTTTTGATTTTCTTTTCCCTCTCCAAACGAGCTTTTCTTGCGAGAGGAAAAAAATTAACCCCCTCGTGTTATCAAACGAGCTCTCCTTGCGAGAGGAAAAAAATTAACCCCCTCGTGCTATCAAACGAGCGCTCTGTCCTTGCGAGAGGAAAAAAATTAACTCCCCCGTTTTATCAAACTAGTTTGAATTAAGGCAAATCTCAAAGATGAATTTTTGAAAAAAAGGCGGGAACTAAAAACCATAATGCTCGCGCATGCTCGTTGCTATGGTATCGTAAAGTCACATGTACCTTTTAACATCTCTTAATTTCAGAATTCAAAATTACACCCTTTGCGTAGGTGACTTTGCGTTTTGGCACTGAAAAAAGACAATAAACTATAAATTATTTCTTTTTCCTTATCTTTGAGAGCGAAAAGTACGAAAATAACGATTTTCATTACATTTTACGAATTTTCAATTTAATTTTTATTTTTAATAATCAAACGCGGACGTTTCGGCTGTTACGTGAGTAACGCGCATATCTTGGCATCGGCTCAAATATTCATTAAGTCCATTTCATCGTCTGCGTGCTCGCTTCGCTTAAATATTATCATCTCCAGAGAACTTTTCTCATTTTTTTTAATTCAATCTCACTTACGGCCGGATGTCCGCAGGAGGTTGAAAAAACAAGCTTCGCACCAGGGATGTAAATATTATAACGGAAATTGCATGAGTAATTAATTTATTAACTTAAGTAAATTTTTTGTAAAGTATAGTATATTCACAGTTACCGGAGTCCTCAAAATATGATGTTATGGCCTGCTGATTCTCACAGGCTTAATAAAAAGAGAGGGAAAAATGGGAAAGAATAAGGAATTTATACAATCCTGGAAGATCATTGGCCTTATTCAAGGATATTGAAACATCCCTCCATCTCCTCAAGAAATTGCAAATTTGAATAATTCCAGGGGGGAAAAATTTTATCGTGAAGACAAGAGAACCGGATGTTCCTGTGCTTATCACCTCCGATATCTCGTTTAAACGCCTGAAAAGTCGACAACCTGAACGGCTGATTTTTTTTAACAAGGCAGTCCTGTTGGCGATTTAACCCGGACATCTGCCTCAAAGAGTCTAGACTGTAAGCTATTTTTTCTCCTCCAGGCAGTTCAACAAACTTGGCAACAAATTCTTTTTTAACGAAAATTAACTTAATTTTCTTTTTTACAATTACATTTATCACTAAAGTGCCAACTTTATTTACAAATGTGAAGAAGTTAAAGGCTAACTTTTCCTCAGTTTACGTCACGACTAACTTGGCAAACTCGTCCGGAAAGATGGTCTAAATAAGGGGTCTAGGACATCGAAATCCCTTTTGTCAAACTGTTGACTCGACCATGCGAAAGAAGGTTGACCCCGAAGACCTATCAACAGTTTCAAAGCAACAAGTCCAACTTGAAACCATAACTTGAAATCTATAATTTTAGAACTTATGAAATAGAAAATCCCGAGGTAAAAATAAAGATTCCTTTTTTAAAAAAATTTCGTTTTTTGGCCCCATGCCTGCTTTTTTTATAATGAAGGTAGTTTTTGAACAAAAATAGTCACAAACAAAATTTAACGGCGCCGTTAAAAAGAATAAAAACGGCTATTGATCATTAAGGTGTAAATCGCAACACCCTCGTGAATAAAAAACAATTAAATGCCTACATAGGGTCTTTAACCTTTTTATTATTCCGTTAATCCCTTCATTGTATTATTTGCAGAGTTTTTCAAACCGGTACAGACAATAAACTTCTCAAAACGGTTCATTGAAGGAGAGGTAACAAAAGGATGATAGGATCTTCTGAAAGGAAACTTTCAGCTTCGTAACTCCTTGACAAGTATGTATATTGAAAATGATACTCGCGTTAAGGGCACTTTTTCTTTGTCCTTCGGCAATTATATCATTGTCACAATGGTATCAAATCTTCAAAGTTTTCCATCTTCAAATTAAATTCTAAAAATAGGTGATTAAAATAGGAATGCAGATTAAAAGAAAAAGTTGGCTTAACTGCTTCAAAATAATTATTTGTCAGTCATTGAAGTTATTGTATTACTCTCTATGCCCGGTTTTTGAGAGAGGAAGAGCCACCTCGTCAAATATAAGCCCTTTCGATAAAGAGGCTTTTTCCTCGTTTTGTGGTCAAAAAACATCCGATTTTAATATTTTTAACATTTTAAATCATTTTCCTCGGTTTTCAGGTCTAGAAACACCCATATTATCAGTTGTTCGGGCGTTTAACATATTTCCACCTTGTTTTTGGTCATTTTCTTCGTTTTTCTGGGCTAGAAAAACCTGTTTTATTGAGCGTTCAGGCGTTATAAACATCTCTTTTACAGGGTTTTTGGTGATTTTCCTCGATTTTCAGGTCTAGAAACCCCTGTTTTTTCAGGTGTTCGGTGTTTTTGGTCATTTTCTTCGTTTTTCGGGGCTAGAAAAACCCGTTTTATTGGGCGTTCAGGCGTTAAACATCTCCTTTACAAGGTTTTAGATTGTTTTCGTCGATTTTCTGGTCAAGAAACTCCCGTTTTATCAGATTTTCGGGCGTTTAACATCTTCTTAACCGGGTTTTGGATTGTTTTCGTCGATTTTTGTGGTGTAGAAACACCCGTTTAATCAGGTGTCCGGGCGATAAACATCTTTTTACCGGGTTATTGTTCTCGATTTTCTGGTATAGAAACATCCGTTTTTTCGGGGGATTTAAACATCTTTTTCAACGGGTTTCGGAGCGTTTTCCACAGCGCGCCGCTTTAATATTCGGTCACCCTACCCACAGCTCTCCTTCATATCACCCTAAATCTGCCCATGATTCCTGAACACTTCCCGGCAGTTTCATCAAATTTTCACGGAATCTCCCTTTCGTAGTTACCTTGAAAATGGCGAGAATTTATTCCGTTTGAGGCAACCTTTTTGCATTTCTCAAATGGTACAATAATAGAATACGAATGACCTATATTTTAGAGATTCCAGAATGAAAGGTGTTTTCATGATCCTCCGAGATAAACCTCTAAGCTCAAAACCGACCAAGAATTTTGATGAGGGAAGTGCCATTTTTGCCACGAAACTCCCTTAAAGTATGCGGGTACCATTTTAGACTCGAGTAACCAGCCAACCCATATTGCCTACATATCCCTACGAAGCTTGAATGAAATTACTGGAGCGTGTATAGTCAACAGGTAATAATGGAAAACGTAATTCGATTTTATAATTGAATCAACATTGATTCAAAATGAGATAAATTGAATGCAAATATGAATAACAGTAAGTGATTTTTTTTCAGGATGGTTGCAGAAATGCGGAAGAGCGGAAAAAATATTGTTTTTTGGGATGGGGATGATATCGATTGGTGTCGCCTATCAAATTACCTCGCCGGAGATGCTTGGGTGACTGAAGGGTATAATGAGATTATAGAACATGGGGTGGGGAGGATGCATGCCTTTTTATTCTCTCCGTCTCTTTTCTTCTATCTCTCGGAACCACCCTCGCTTCACGCTGACTCAACTCGTCCGCTCGCCGGGTCAAAGACCTTGAAGCTGGTTATCGAAACGGGGTTGAAACGTCGGGCACATCTGCCGCTTCACAGCTGTTCGAAAGGTTTCAAAAAATGCAAGTGACGATGAAAAAAAAACAAAAAGGAATTTTCTCGGATTCCACTCAAATCCAATTTATTTGCTCAAATGAGTCATTTTTCCAACGATTTTTATTTACAAAAATTTATCAGGTAGACCTGTGGCACAAAATCCCAAGTGTCTTTTTTATTTTGCAATATAAAAAACGTTTTATGGATGGGAAGACGCATAAAAAAATTATTGGAAATAATAAACGAAAAGCCTTTCCTCTCTTTTATTTTCTCCATATCTTCCAACAAGAAACACACAATTTCGCGGGTTTTTTAAGAAAATAAGGTTACAATAGTGTTATAAAAATCATTAATAATCGATTAGTAAATTTCTCCTAAGTAATGTTTTTCCAAGGAGGTTGGAAGAATTCTTGGAATCTTGATAGAATATGGGCTTAAGTGCCCATGGAAAAATATACTGGATTTATTTTTAAGTATTTCAATGCTTAAAGGCCCACTTATGATTGCGGATTAAAATTAAGGGAATAACCTAATGAATCGGTTCAGCTCTTCAAACTTAATTAAGCCTTGTTGTTGGTATCTCCATCAAAGGATGATGATCATCTTTAACATATTTAAACTCGGAAAAACAGAGAAAATAGATTATCAATCGGGTAGCCGATAACCCGAAAAGCATCTCAGTACGGAGGTGTATTTGAATAATGCATGACGACCTTTTGACCCGACTAAAATTTCAGATAAACACGCAATAAAAAATTTTCTTTTTATCCACGTGACAATCCAACAGTGCCAAAATTACAATGAATGCAGTTGGCACCTTAAATTCGTGAATAGTCGGGTTTGTAAAATGTTCAAGGAATCTTTCTAAGAATAAAAGGCTTGGACGTTTATTTCAGGCGGCCGTTTTTATGCCCTTGTATTTGAGATCGTGGAAAAGCAGCACGTTTACGGGAGTCGGTTTTGCTGAAGTGGTCTCTGGTAATCGCTTTCGATTCGGCCAAGTTTTATCGTGAAAAAGAAAACTTTTCCGGATTGAGGAGGTCAAGAAAATTCCAACACCTTATTTTCTCTTTTTTATAAAAATGAATTATTCTAAACTTCACATTTAAAGGCTTTCCGTTCAAAAATTCGTGTAGCTTCGACCGTAAAATTCTGGAATACGAAGCTGAGTTATTTCGGAGATGGGTCAACACCGGTGATCAATAACAAAGTGCCAAACCTAATTTTGGATGGATTACAAACTTGTGTTTTAAGAAAGTTTTGACAGAATATCTTTAGCTTTTTCAATACCCTTAAAATATGGGCTTGAAAAAAACTCTAATTCCATCACATGATGACTGAAGACAAAAGAGTTTGCAGCACTCGACAGCCTTTTAATCTTTCCTAGCTGTTCTTTTGTTTTGACATAGATGATTTTTCTAACGTATTTTGCTTGAAAGTCTTTTCATGTATTCATGAACCGGTTTTAATATTTCTGGTTTAGCATTCTAGCTTTTAGCTTCCAATAACTTCTTTCCTCAGAAGACCAAACAGAATCCTTTATTTTTACTTGAATGAATCTCGAAATGCCATCGACCCTCTGGTTGACCATCGACCTTCCTAGCATATTGGCAAAGTAGACTAGATAAGACACACTTTAATTATACGTTATCACCAACTGAAGTTTACTTATCAAACAATAAGTAGCTCGTAACAACAAATTGAGACAACAAGTTTCATCAGTGTAAATCGGTTTTTTCATCTACTTAGCGGTTAAAAAAGTTTAGTGGATCTCTAAAATGAAGTTGTAATTAGGTTTCCCTTAAGGAGGTTACAGAAAAAAAATTAATTCTGTTTCTTAATTAGGTTTTCAAGTTTATGGATATTGTCTTGGTTATTAAAGGACTGCTTTCTCTGATCGTTAACTATTTTTTAAAAAATAATGTTTAAAAAATAATTGAAAAATTCTTTTGTGGAGGGGAAAAAAAATTATGTTTGTCATTGTATGTAAATTTTAGAGAGGTGAGAAATTTTAAAAAAATCTTACTTGATTTAGATATCCTTTTTAAAAAAAATTTTGATCTCGCGTCAGACGATCACTTTCATTTCACTAAAAATTTGAATGGAATCAGACCGGCACTTTCGTGTACGGCTTCGCACCGGAGACTGGCTTGGGCGCTTGGCTTCCTCCACACTCTCAAGCGTATTGATCAAAACCTGAACTCCTCCCTTCCCCGCGCTGCTTCCCTTCCCGACAACCGGCATTTCCCCCTTTTTCACTGATACTCTCTTCTGCTGAACACCACGTGTACAAAGATAAAGGGAGAGAAGAAAAACCGATTAGCAAATCGTCCCAAAACCCTTCCAAACCTACAGTTTGCACTTTTTCTTCTTTTACTCCAAAACGTCTAAACATTGCTTTATTAAGCATAAAATTGATCACTGGATCAATGATCTTAATCTTATTTTTACCTGGCAACGTCTCTGGATGAAGTATTTTTGAATGCTAGCCGGTACGGGTTAGTTTTCAAGCGGTTCAGTCTATTTTAAATTTTCAATTAAACTAAAACTACATCCATGCAATCCTAATTTAATTATATCAAGGTAGAAAATTTCGCAAACGAATGTGCAATTGTATACTTCTATTTTTATTTAATAAACGATGTGTATAAAAATTTTTTTCGTCATTTTGTAGGGAAGTATGGGCCACCATTGCAACTTCGTTTTGCGATGACATGAAAAAACATGCAAAAAAAATGACAGTTCCGGAAATATCTTCGGAGAGTCCGCTTTTCTACAGACGAGCTTTGGGCTACGAAACTTCGATTATTTTGATAACGTATTTAATAAAACTACGCATTTATCGGCTTGTCTAGACTTTGTTTATTTTTTTCAAAATAAACAAACCTCTAAATACCACCCTATTGTTAAGAACCATTTAGACGAAAAGCCTAAACGGCCAATTTGGACGAAATCGATGAAACCCGAGAGAAAAACCATTAGAAACGGCATTTTATTATTTTTTTCTCTCTCCTCGTATTCTTGCTAATACCATAAAGTTCTTGGCGAAGTCTCGAAAGGGGCGTTGCCCTCTTTGTCGTTGACAAAACAAGGTCGCTGCCCTCCATTACCATGTGTGTGAATCTTAAAATCGAAGGGGATGCCCTAACCGAAGGAAAGATCAAAATCGAAAAAAAAAAATCCAAGGGCACCGAAAGGAATTTCCGGCAAAGTTCGCTCGTGCCGAGAGAACACCGTTCAACATAACATATTTACCCTAAAGCAGTTCAACAGAAAAAATCTGTGCATTGTGCGTATCTGCATAATGCAATTGAACATAATGCTCTCATAAGTTAAAAAATTTTTAGCATAAAGCATTTCGCCATAAACGACTTTTTCAATAAATTTAAATCGATATAAAAGAAAGTGCAAGTTCTCACCATGAAAGCCTCTCTTCAAATTTGTTGTTTCGCCATAAAACTGTTTCTGTCGTTTGGGCAAAACACATCACACCATAAACTAGAGACAGCGAAAGAGCAAGCCTACTTTGTGATTATGGCAAACTTGACACACAATAATGCAATTCAACATAAAGCATCGCACCATAAAATAGGAAAAGCAAGCAGGCTGCCAATGGGATCAGCTCGTTTTATCACACAAGGGGGTTAATTTTTTTCCTCTCACGAGGATGTGCAAGTTGCATTATGGTGAACTTTCAATTTTAAGGTTTTTGCCTTTTTGCCATAATCGCGTTTTAAACATCGAAAATAGGCTTGCTCTTTGGCTGTCCCTAGTTTATGGTGAGATGTATTATGCCCAAACGACAGAAACAGTTTTATGGCGAAACGACAAGTTCTTGAAAATGAAAGTTTCCTTTATGTTAAACGACAAATTTTATGTCGAAACGACAAGTGTTAAATTACTTCTTTATGGTGAGATGTATTATGTTCAAATGCATTATGGTGAACGTTTTCGACTATTTCCTTGACGTTGGGTTTCAGATTTATGGTGAGCGGTAACTCGCGATTTTTGCTATTTTAAGGTCAAATGCATTATGGCAAACCGCATTATGCCGACACTCGCTTGTACCAACCAGAAAAGACATCTTGGCGCCTTCCTTGACGGTCCTCGCGAGATAAAAAATGATTTAATTCAACTTCATAAAACTGAATTTTTTGCATAAAAAGTAAAGTAGTAGACAGTGATAAAAACTAAGAACGTTAATATTTGCGTCTTTATCTTCTAGCGCTTAAAAACTTTACTTAAATAAAGTTGATAAAATAAAATCGTTAAAAATTTTCCGTTTTAAATTCCGTCACGAAATAAGAATTTTAACCTTGAGGTTTTAAATCTGATTATTTAAACACTAAATTAACGGAGTGACGTGTGGTAATAAAATAGTTACTCACGGTGCCATGGCGGAATAAATATATTTTCCGTGGCGCTATGGTTCTCAGGAGACGATTTGAACCCCCGGCGACTTCCTGAAGGAGACTGAAGGTCTGAAGAAGGTCTAGACAGATGCGGACCGTCGGTCACAAAAGGGCCTCGGAAGATGGGGAGCCTGGGGTTGAAAATTGAGACAGGGTGTTCCAAAAGGGGGGAACTACTGACCTTGGCAAGGAAAAAACTCTTGGGGGTCTCTTTGTTGAATGCGATTCAGAAAATAAACTTGTGTCTTTACTTTTGAAACTTGAGTTGCATGAAAAAAATTAAATTACCTATAGACTCCATTGTTTTTTACATTCCTGTTACGGTTCAGAGGCATCTTAACATCTGAAGTATCTCTCATGAAAAACAGGAAACCTCTTTTTAAACTGGGAAAATTATTCCCTAATAAAGACATCAGAAAGATTAAAATAGGAGGATTGAGGTCTTTAATCATTTAGCCGCTAGGCCATTATACACGTTTTAACATGTTAAAAGCAATCATAGCAAAAGTCGCCATCTAGGTTATTAACGCAGGAAGCCTTTCCTTTTTCTGTCAATTTTTCCATATGTGGGCAACCTTTATTTTTTAAAAGTCCATATGTTCACTCTTTCGTTTTTCCGTAGGCTTTGTTCAAAAAAGCTGGAAACCGAGTTTAAGGAGCTAAGGGAAACTTTTTTGAGGATCGAGTCAATCCGTGAGGCAGTTGTAGACTGGAATATGCTGACTGATGAGGAGAAAATAATACACGAAACGCATAAAAAAGCTGTTGAAAAATGGCATTTTACTTACCAAGATCCATTTGACGAAAATATCGTATATACAAGATACAGACATGGGCTGATCGGAAAATGCTGTGGAACTGCCTGCAGACATGTAAATTCATCCATTTGAAAACCATTTTTATTTGCATTTTTCTAGTGTGTTTTCAATTTGAGAAACGTTCCAGAAATAATAAAGAAAAATAGAAAATTCAACACATCATTTTGGACTAAAAAGAATCCCAATATTCCTGAAAAGATTGATTTTTTTCAAGATTTGAAAGTATCTGAAACGATACTTCGAAAAAAATAAACAAAAGTACATTTTTAAAGAATACTTTATTAATTTAAGCAAAAAAATGAGTGTAGAAAAATATGAGAAAATTAAAAATCCATAACACGGGCGAGTTTTTTAAGTCGATTAAGCAAAATGTCTCCTCTTTTGACAGTAGTTTTGTAGAGGATACTTCGGTCGACGTCGAGATCTGAGACATCTTTGAGCCTGATGACGTCATCCCTGGAATGGATGCTTGTAATGACCGTTCTTGCCACGGAATCGATTTTGCACTGAAGGCGTCCAGAGGCGGCGAATTTGGCGACTTCGTTTTCTATAAATTCAGGGGTGACACCAAACGACTGCGCCATGTAGTCTAACGAAAGCGATCTGTATGCTTGAAGGATTTGTTTGTAAGCTCGAAGTCTCATTTCTTGAACGTAATGTCTGTAGTGGGGATGGAGAAGAGGATCTCGTTTCATCCATGTCTCAATTTTGGCAAGCGAGACCAAAAACTCGGCATACCTCCCTTCATACAAAGACAAGAAATATTCTTTCAAATCAGTATACTGAGAATGAAGAGCTTGTGCAGTTACTCCTGCATGCATCAATTTATTTTTCAACTCGCATCTCGGCAATGCTATCATACATGAAAGCACCGTGTAGCGAATTATGGTGCCGAAATCAGCCAATTCGTATGATTCGAATGTCGGTACTACATCTACAAAAAGGCGAGCAGCACGGGCATAATCTCTGATTGAAAAACTCCAGACTCCTTCGTACGCTTTAAGTTTGTTTCTGGAACTCCAATCTCCTTGGCCTTCGATTAGTTCGGTCGCTTTTTCAATAGCTGAAGACATCCCTTTGATATCGCATCCATGGAAGTAAGAAAGCCTAAATAGGGCAAACACCTACAAAGAAGCAATTGTTAGATCATTTGTCAGCCACAGCAGATTTCGCTCTTTACTCACAGCATCAATGCGATGGGTTTTCGGAACAGTCTTATCATTTAATTTTGACTCAGCCAAAGCAGTAGCACCTTCCTTATCTCCGATTGAGCAGAGATAATCCAATTTCGCCTGCCACAAACCGGAAACTTGATCTTCCTCATCGATCACCGGATTTTCATGTTCTTTCTCAAGCTCGGCCAACCTTGCGGTGTTTGCAGCGGCCATTTTATTGTACAAACTATTGTCCATCGGAAAACCAAGATCTTTCACGACCTGAAAATAATTATAAATAAGAAGAAAAGAAGGAAAAGAAGGCATACTTCTTTATAATAAGGAGCCATATTTCCTTGCTTAATGCCATTCAGCAATTTCTCTTTTAACGACTGATCATTTCTAAATTCTGGAAGTTGCAGGGCGAATTTGACATGCGCCAATTCCATATACGCTGGAGTAACTCCTTCAGACTCCATCTAAAAAATAAAAACAAGAAAGCCATAATAAAACTATAGATACCTTTATATCGCATAAAATAAACTAACAACTTCAAGAAATTTCTCGGTCAATTCAGTACTTCTATGAATTTTTACTATAGATAATATTAAAAATAAGGAAATTGAGGCCAATTTTTCGAAAATATACAACCCCGTAAGGTTAAAGGGAAAAAAACCACTTGCACCCTAGTATCATAAAAATGAAGAAAATAAGAGGTTTCTAAATATGATTAAAAAAATTAAACTTACATTTTAATGTTATTTTAATCGGTAGAAGACGAATAAAACGATGAAATTGAAAAGTTAAACAACAGTTTCTCGATAACGCAGAGTCACTATAAAATGGGAGTTTACAAACTGGTTTACGGTTACTTCTCTGAAGCTTGCAGGGGTCCCGTTGATATTATCTATGACGTCAGATTTTAGAATGATTCATAGAATCATACCTTCATGATAAACACATAAAAAACTACATTTTCCTGTCTTTCTGCATCATATGGTTCATAAAATGTTATTTTGGATGGAATCAGTGGTGTAGCTTAAACACTGTGGCCCTGGTTCCAAATTTGGGGTGAAATCTTTTTAAATTTCTCAAAGCATAGTTAATGTTATACCCTCCAGGGATGGTTTTTATAAATGGGTCTTTAGGACCCATTAGGGTCAAAATGACCCTGGTTTTTATCGGTCCTGTGGTTACGTCTGTCGCTATAGGGAATACCTCACGCTTCATTGAATTTGGTGTTTATAATAATTCTTTCCCCCATTTCTTTATAAAAAATAAAATTTTCTTATCGAAAATAACACCCGGAACCCTTGGATCATTTTTCCAGAGTCTGGGGGGTTTGATTTGAGGATACTCTCTTTCTGCGATATCTTTTGTTCTTTTTTACCCACAATTTTTGTCTCTCCATTGTTTTCCTATCCGGAGGTGATATTACTTTTTACTTTAAATTTTTAATAAAACACTATACTGAGAAAGAGAGATATAATAAAAAGGAACATTTTACGATCGGTTTCGACCTAATAGGTCTCATCAGGTGAACTATTTTCAGTTGATTCTGAGAAAAATTGATGTATCTTTCTTCCTTACTAGTTTTGTGTTTTGCACTAATTATAAGTCTAAGTGCTAAGGAACAGCAATAACTTAATTATTAATATTAAATTTTTAATATTTTTGTAGACTTTGTCTGTATGTTCTAGGATTTAAATTACATTTCTTCATATGATGATAAACAAACAAAAAACATCAATTAAATTTTATTAAGCAAAAACCTTTAAATCGATTATTCCATAAAATATTCAAAACATGGGGAAAAAAATTTTTTTTCATCAGACCTATTGATTATTTTAGAAGTATTTTACATAGTAGTTAATTAAGGTGAATCCAACCACAAAATTCAACAAAGTGTTAGAGAGGGAAGATGCCTAAAATTACTTTCCTATATTTGAGCACTAAAAGTCGTCGGAAAGACGGAAAATTGTTTACAAAAGCTAGTTCTCGTTATTCTGGGAATGTCTATGCGGTCTTGGGAGTAGTTTTTCCAAAAAAGTTTTCCTTTGGAAAATGGAAAGCTTACTTTTCGACCTAAACATTTTTTCCATAAAAACCTCTAGCCATTTTGTAGGCTTTGAGGAGCTCTTTACAAAAATATAATATACACGTATAAGAAAATCCGATTAATAGTTTTTTCGTAATCCTTTTAAAAATTAACTTTTTAAATAATTAAAATGTTTTAGTCGAAAAGTAAGTTTTCCATTTTCCAAAGGAAAATTTTTTTGGAAAAACTGCTCCCAAGACCGCATAGGCTTTCTCAAAATAACGAGAACTAGCTTTTGTAGAAAATTTTCCGACGATTTTTAGTGCTCAAATAGAGGAAAGTAATTTTAGGGGCGAAGTACTTTGTCTTATTTTTGAAACAAAATGCTCGGGCGGTTTGATAGCCCTTAAGATTCGAAGAAAAAGTGACTGAAAATGAGGATTTGATGAGAGGAAAGCGCTGTCATCTCTTATCAGTTTTCATCTACCCTTCTAACTTCCGAAGAAATCACTTTTAATTATTTATCCTTCAGTTTGCATTCTTTTTCTATTTTTTACGAAATCCAAGGGAAGACCTGGGTCCGGCATAAAGAGCGCCAGTATCGCGGATCGCTAATCCCCGGTTTTCGATTCCACGGTGAGCGGGTTAGTTGCCCACAACGGCTCGTGGAGTGAAGTGGCCTCTCGCACCTTTCCAACGATTTTCGCGACTCAGGATTACGTACACGCGGAAAAAATTTTTTTACTTATTGTTTTAGCATTTCCATCACTTTATTTGTATTTTGCAGAAACAGAAAAACGACTCAAAATCAACGTAAGAATTTTTTTAAAATTATTTGTTGGCCTCTCTATTTACTATTTTTGCTCTTAAAAAAAAATTATCTTTTCCAAAATTATTCTTTCCAGAAATAAGTATGTAGTTGGCAAATCTAGGTAAAGACCTAGGAACAAAATTTACTTAATTATGTTAGGTACCTAAAAATTGATATTTTTTGTATATTCAATTTTCTTCACCCTTGGAGGCCGCTTGTTTTTCTTGCCAACTTGGTCCAAGATCCAAGTTTTTGCTTCACCATTTCAAAGAACTGTTTTTTGCCAGATGAAAAAGGATATTTTAAACTATTTATAACAATGAATTTTTTATTCTTATTACATTTTATTTATTATTTAGTTAATCCGAAAGTTAACATTGGGTTTTAATTAAAATTCTTTGATGTTATTAGCAAGAAAAAGTTTTAAAAGCCTGAAAACTCCAGAGGTGAACTTTATAATTCTTCCTCATTTTCTGAACTTTAGACATGAAATTATACTTATGATATAGATTATTGACATTTTTATGTTTTCAATTTAATCTCCGAAATCTTGAATATTTTTAGATTGTAGATAAAGTGAAGAATTATTTATAGGCCTTCATTTTGATCAAGTCTCAAAGGATTCAATAAAGTAGAAAGCGATTGACCGTTTTTTAATACTTTTTCTCTTTCAATAGATTTTATTGGTCTTTAACTCTGATTTATTTGAGTTGAGCAATTAGTTTTTTCCGCAATCCGAAATCATGACCTTGAAAAAAAAGAAGAAAAAAAAGTCGCCTGACATAGTTTCTCCCGGAAGCTTTTGGGAGAAAAAGAAATTGACAAGCGATTGGTTTCACTTTTAAGATTTCGTGGTGTCCCTTTTTTCTATATATCTGTTAGAGGAAAAAACTTGATTTATCGTACGGTATAATCGAACGTTAAATATACTTCTTGATTTAATTAATCAAAACCAGTTAAAGGACGTAATTGGTTGGCGAAAGATAATTTTGAAGAGGATTTCCAACGGCAATTTTTAAACCCGGTTTTTGCTTAAATCAAATATAGAAACGAAAAATCGTCTGTGAAAATCGAGGACAAAAGGGGGAAAAAGGAAAGGAATGATAAATGAAGGACGAAAAAAGAGAAATGGATTTCATTTCTAATGGTATTTCGAACCATAATCTTTTTATTGATTTTCTTCGGAAAGTAATAATTATTTCTTTCGTATATTTTATGAATGCACTCTTTAATCGACTTCTAGCTCAGCATTGAGAATAAATTTTCCTTTTTGTACCTTCACAAAACATCATCCTTTATGTTTGTATTCAGGATGATAAAGTGGGAATTATACCTCAAGAAATGAATAAAAAATGCTCTATAAAAATGTTGTAAATTCAATTAGTCAAGGAAAAGAAGTTCAGAACGAGTTATATGCCATGTTGTCATGTAAGTGAATTAATATGTGACCGTAAAAAATAAAGTGAGTCAATTTATAAAAAAAAATAAATTTTAAAAAATCGTATCTTTCTGTTCAGTTAAGGACAAACGTGTGAAATCGGATGATAAGTCATTTTTCGCTTCAGAAGCTATAAAAATTGATTTTACCCTCAATTAATCCTCAACCTTTACTAATTATACAAGAAAACATATAAAAAGGACGACGATGATATTTAATAACCGTTATTATCTTAAAAGATTGATAACCCTGTTATTTTGTCATCTATTAAGAAATTATCTTCTCGATATTCAAATTTTTATTTTTAATACTTAAATTTTCCGCGTAAAACGTTCGGGGGTCTCCGAATGATGAAAATCAGGGCTTCTAATTGTTAGGATGTTGCGTAAATAAAATACGTTGATGATTCATTTCCGCCAATTATTAAAATTTCTGTGATAAAGAAGTAATTATTGATAAATATTCTTGCGAAAAAATATATAAAATGTCGTAAAGTAGAGCAAACTGCAATGCAGGTTTTCGAAGAAAGATATTCCTTCCATAGTAAAGACCATTTAGAAATTTACGATCATTTTTGAAAAATGGAAGTATTATTTTTTAAAATATTATCAGCTAAACCGCCCATTTCCACGAAAGTTTTAAAGTTTCAGGAGTCCATTAATTTTTATTGAGATTTAGAGGTGCTTATTCAGGATTTTCAAAATGTTTAAAACTCTTTTGTTTGGGATAAAATAAAGATCTTCGGGCTAGGCCGACGTAATAGGTCATTTTCCACCCTTGATACGTCAAGATTTAAATCTTAATAGTCTCTTCGTCGTTATGAGCCTATAAAAGCTTCCTATTAAGTTTTCTAATATAAAAATTTTCTAATCTTATTTTAAAAATCTTTCTCGTTCTAAAATTTCCATTTTTAACGTTTTTTATATTTTATTGTATTATGAATGAATTCGAGTTATTTTCATGAAATGCAATGATCAAAATGATAATTCAGACTTTTTCTTGTTGTTATCCTTGAGGATAAATTAAAAAACTAGGATCAATTGACCTTAAGCATTAAGAAACAATTATGATTTAGAAAATAGTTTGTTTTAAAATAATGTAATCTGTAGAATTTGTTGAATATGAAATTTGATATATGGTATTATTTAGATTGTCTGTGGTTGAGAGTATTGAATTACGTGAAAAGGCTCATTATCTGCAGTTGAATAATTTGTTGAAATTTTCTGCCCTGGATTAAAACTTAACGATGGAAAACGTTGTGTCTAATCAAATAATCATATAATCAATATTCAATGATCATTAATGGATGATCTGAATGTGGAAGAAATAAAAAATTTAAAGGTAACCAATGTCAACTTGGATGTGAAATTTTCGGTGTTTTTGGTGTCCCCCTGCTCTCCGCAGCCCATAATTCACTTTGACAATATCTTTTGAAGTTTTCCTCAGTAAAACCCCCATTTTTATTGAAATTTTCCCTGGATTTTCGGGCTTTTTACGTGATTTTTGGCTGAAAAATCTTCTTTTGTGCGGGGAGTTTCTAGTGTATACGTGTCGACATAATGCGGTTCGGCATAATGCATTTGACCATAAAATAGCAGACATTGCGATTTACCGTTCACCATAAAAAATCTGCCTCTGAACATAAAGCAAATGGTCGAAAACGTTCACCATAATGCATTTGAACATAATACATCTCACCATAAAGAAGAGATTTAACACTTCTCGTTTCGACATAAAATTTTTGTAACTCAGTTCAACATGGAAACTTTCATTTTAAAGTAATTGTCGTTTCGCCATAAAACTGTTTCTGTCGTTTTAGCATAATACATCTCACCACAAACTAGGGACAGCGAAAGAGCAAGCCTATTTTCGCCGTTTAAAACGCGATTATGGCGAAGCGACAAAAACCTTAAAACTTGACAGTTTACCATAATGCAATTCGCACATCCTCGCGAGAGGAAAAAAATTAATCCCCTTGCGTCATAAAACGAGCTGATCCCATTGAGTGCCTGCTTGCTTTTCCTAGGTTATGGTGAGATTCTTTATGTTGAATTGCATTATGGTGCACTTTAAGTTTTAAGGTTTTTGTCGTTTTGCCATAATCGCGTTTTAAACGTTGGCTGTGCCTAGTTTATGGTGAGATGTATTATACCCAAACGACAGAAACAGTTTTATGGCGAAAGATCAAGTCAAAGAGAGGATTTTATGATGAGAAGCGTTATGGTGACTTGCACTTTTTTTTTATGTCGACTTGGATTTATGCAAGGTTGAAATGCTTAATGGAATTATGCTCAAAATTTTTGAACTTATGAGAGCTTTATATTCAACTGCATTTTGCCGAAACGCATTATGGTGAACTACAGATTTTTTATGTCGAAATGCAGATTTATTATGTTCTACTGCTTTAAGATAAAATGCATTTTGTTGGACGGTGTCCTCCCGGAGTTTTTTGGCTTTCTAAATTCTTTGGCAGAAGGATTTTACTAATTCAATCTTTTTCCAGAGTGATCACATCATTTAACCTCACATCACACATTTGTCACCCAGATTTGCATTCTTCCCTCCCCCACTTAAAAAAATTCGAATATAGTCTAGACTAATTTTCTGCCGAGTTAAATTAAAATTGTCAAACGGACTCGTATGTTCCAGCTTTAAAATATAATTTCTTTAAAGGTCAAACGATCAATTTTAAATAAAATAAATTGTTTTTTAATATAACATGAAAATAAATAAATTGAAACCGTATCTGTGAATAAAAAATGGACGAACAAACGTTAACAAATTGAGGACAGTAAAAATGGTGGACAGAGAATGAGAAGTTGGAGTTTTGCGTGCGTTTACATCTGACAAAGAATAATTTGTAGGAAAGACCAGCATCCTATAAAAATCATCCCAAAAATCCTCATTTTAAACGAATTGAAATTTAACTTCACTTTGACAATGAAATGCAAACACTGTTTACAGCTGCGGTGCAAGATGAATTCATTTTCAAGCCATCTGAATCCAAAATTTCATAACGATTGTTCAATATTTTTTTCCTCGCTGTTCACTTTTCTGTCCTTTTAGTCCGAGTTAAAAAATTAATCTTTCCCTTGAAATGATCGAATCCAATTTTTATTCTGTAGAAACTCGAAATATTTTAAAGTCATTAATTTATTCGTGGATTACGAAACCATGAATGATGTTTACGTCCATGAATAATAGATGTTCAATATTATTTATGTTAATTTTTTTTTAAATTATAAATTATGTTCTTTTCAGGTTGGCTCGAGTGAAAATTGAATACCCATTTTAAGACAATAGGCTGGTGTAGTATTTCCTTCTCAAAAACACTTTTCATAATTTCATTGAATCTTCACAAACGGTCATGTAATAAACTTTGATTGATTAGTTCCATTAGTTTGATTTATAAAAAAAAAAAGATAAGCGCGTGCAGATAAATTAATGAGCGTCTTTCACTTTACTCCTTGACTAATTCATCACGAATCTGCATCAAAGTTTCAATGGAGCATGCTTCAATCTCCGTTTTAATCTTTAAAAAATTTTCTGAAAACATGAAAAATAATTAAAATCCGGGTTCAAAGTTTTTAATTTTAAATCACATTTTTCATATTTTGATATTGAGTATTTTGTTAATTAAATACCTGCTAGGAAAAGACGTGGGTGGAATAAATTATTGGCAAAATTACCTTTCATAAAATGTGTATAAAAATAATGGGAAGAAAATTTTTTTTTAAATCCCATTTTTTGGGCGTTTTTTTTTAGCCCCCCCCCCCCCCAAACATTCTTCATTTTTATCAAATTTTGGCCAAGAGACCCCATTTTTATTCGGTTTTATAGCCTTTTCTTAAGATTTTGGTCAAAAAATACTCTACCGTATTTTTCCATTTTTTTTTAAATTTTATTGTCTAGAGACAACGGGTTTATCGAGTTTTCGGGCGTTTTTAAAGGTACTTAGTCGGAAAAAAAATTTTATTTTAGCTCTTTCTATTATCTTAAAAACTAGGGGTTCTTTCACAGTGTTTTTGCCCAGAAAGACCTCTTTTTAGACAGTTTTTCTCTTGTTATATCAGCTGGAGCAGATTAATCCGAAACAAATATGTATTTTTGTTTCCTAGCACAATTCCACTGAAATGATGACTCATTTTCCGTGACAGTCCAATGAGATACGATGCTGCGTCCTGCGGGTACCATTCATCAGATAATGGCTTCTCATTTACAGGAATTCGTAGGGGAAAAAAATTCTTTAAAGGGATTAACGGTTTTTTTAGATTGTCGCTTTCATCCTTTTTTGAATAAGTCTAAAAAATTTCAAAGAATGAAGTTACTTCCATAAAAAAATAGTACGTGAAAGAAATGAGTCATGTGGATTTGTTCACGTGAGAACTACGGAGAAGAAAAAAAAGTAGTCCACGATTCCTGATTAGGAGGTTGCCCATTGATCCTCGTCACAACGGGGAACCTTGTTTACATCTAGCATCCTTTCCGACCGAGAACTAATAGAACCTCTGCGTGTGGCATTTCATTAAAAAAATATTCCCGATGTATCTTAACATTTAATTTTTAAACTTCATTTTTCAAGAGTTTGCAGATGATGGAGTTAAATTGGGTGCTCTTCACGATCATCTTGAAGCCGTTTTATCCGATATCGGTTCGGGAGGATCCTTGAAAGTTTAACGAACGTTTAAGATCTCTTTTTCCCCTATACACGAAAGTAGCGAGATAGAAAAAAAAGGTCAAAACATGAGAAACGTTTTAGCGAGTTCTACACAGTCGACTCGTAAAAGTGAGCGTGACGTACGTGCTCTATCAGTTATGTCATCTCAACTAAAGAAGTACCCGAAATTCAGGTTTATCTGGATATTCTTGTTTTAAAAAATATTCAAGTTAGTCATTTAAAAAGATTAATTATGTATCAATTTTTGATTTGAGCTTTGCATAATGACCATTATGTCAAAATCAATCAAATTGATACGTTAGGAAGGCGGTTGAAGGGTGGAAATTATAGCGTGAAAAACGCCCAAAAGTATGTTTCCTTAGAAATAAGTTTAAAGAGGGTTTTTTTGGCCGAAAAACTGAGGAAAACGCCTATGTAGGTTAAAGAACAAAAAGATGAAAACATCCCAAAATCCAGGTTAAGAAAAAAAAAGTCGATTTTGAAGAAATAAAACTGCTTAAAAGTGTAAAAAATACGATTTTATAATCGAAAGTTTAACAAACATAAAAATTCTAAAATTTGGACTCGGCACCTGCAAATCCTTACGTGGTCTGAAATTAAAACTCGCTGATTAAGAAATTTCAATTAAATGATGAAACAATACGTTCAACAATGCGGGAAGTCATAGGCTTGACGTAACAATAAAAAAAACCAGCTTAAAAAACAACCGGCGTTCTTTAAAAGGAGAGAAATTCGTGGTACCTGTCGAACATAATGAAATTTCGTCCTTCCTTCAAGGGAAGAAAGAAAAACGACGCGAGTCTCAGAAGGAATTCTATTAGGTTGCTCCCTTCTGTTTTCAGAAGCTTCTTTACTATAGAAAAAGTACTATTTTGAAGAGCTTCCAATGAAAACTTCCTTCAAGAGAAGTAACAATAAAGGAGGGGGAAGTATAAAGGTGGGGATGTATAAAGGAGGGGGAAGTATCCCTTCTGTTTTCAGAAGCTTCTTTTCAAAAGAAAAAAAATATTATTTTGTAACACAAAGGTCAGATTGAAACTCCTACAATTAGGCAGGTTTCCTCAATAATTAGAAGGTGTTTCCTCAATTAACTTTAGTTTAAAAGGGACCTAATTTTGAATCCATTTAGTACACATTAAAACCGCAAAGTTAAAATTCTCTCGTAGCACCGAAAAGGGATTTCTTTTATGTATGAAATTCAGTTCGAATGCTAATTTTCCACATTTACGATTCGTTTCGGAATATGAGGGAGGCGAAATGTTTTCAGGGCTCCGTCACCTTTCTATTTTTGACGGTTATCCTCTAATTTTAATAAGTGAAATCATACAAAATTTTGAGTATTCAGTAGCATTTCTCTCCACAGCTTTATAAATCTTTACGTAATTTCATGAAATCACGAAAAATCTTAAGGAGCTAATTTTTCTTTCTATTTGGTGTTTTACAGGCATGAAGGAGAATTCGGAACGTCAAAAAATTCAGGACGGATATTAAGAAGACTCATTATTTATGGAGGTAATTATTTAAATCTTTAAAAAAAAAAAGATCAAGACTTTGTCCATTTTTGAAAGTGAATGTGGGTTACTGGAACTTGTGTGGGAGTCCTTTAAGTCCAACTTTTCTCTCTCTCCAACGCACTCTTTTTTTTTCTTTCTTTTTTTTCGGTCCAAACTAGTAACCAGTCGAAGCCTTATCGATTAAAACCAGACTTTTGGCAATCTTTCAATTTGCAGTTTTGACCTTTTGTTAAACTTATGTTTTTCTCGCATCCTGATTTATACAATCTTGTTTTTCTTTTTTATCTATTTGAACCGGAGAAATCTTTTATAAAGGACAAAGGGAACATGTTAAATGTCTAAATGTTAGCATAAAAACTAACGGAATTTTGCTTTTCTCGTCCAAATAATTCACAATACACCGGTAAATGTAAAGCCTACTTTATTTCATTTTGAAGTTGTCATTTAAGGTTTTCGTTTCAAGTAATTTAAAAAAATGACAATAAAACGAGAAAAAAGTCTTTTTAAATCATAATATTTTGGTGGGACACTCCAAAACTTAACAAAAAAATCGATCATCTGGTTTGTTTATCTACTTTTTTTCACATCCTCCCCGTAGGTGGAAATCCGGTTAAGCTGCTTTTTTTCCCTAATGCCAAAATCCAATTTAATTTTTTCCCTCTTTCTCTCCTAAGGGTAAAATTTATCAAATAACAGTGTTGCTCTTGAGGTCTGTTTTTATCAAATTACCGTTATTAAAGAGAACACACGGTTGACTCAAACCTGTCATCTTCTACCTCGTGAAATAATTCGATCAACACCTGTGACGTGGCCGCTTTCAACTCAAAAAGGGGGGAAAGAACGTTAATGTTTGTACACAGTCGATATAAATTAGCGATTTCATTGATTATTAAATATTCAAAAATGTTTATAGATTAAAATATAAAGTTTACTCGGCTTTATTTACGATATTTATTCGTATTGAAGCTGATCACATGTTGCTTAAAATGGAAATGCGTCCTTTCAGCTTCCTTTTAGAGTCTTAAAATAGTTCAATTTTGCATTGTAAAGACAAACCGCTTTTTTTCTTCTTCAATTTACATTTTTTAAATTGTAAATCAATCGTTAATAGCCTAATAATAATATTGTTTTTACTGCTATATTTTTTTTTAAATAAAAACGCAATGGAATTTTAAATCGTGACTGTTTGCTTTGCGGCTTCCCCAGGGGGCAAGCACGTTATTTATAATTCCCTCAGGAACAATACGTTTTATTCAATCTTACACATATCAATTTTTAGAGAGCTTGGCAGACGGTTAAATAAGAAAGCATTTTTTGAATTTGATTTGTTTGGACTAGAGAAACCATTCAACATAACGCATTTCACCCTAAAGCAGTTGATCATAAAAAATCTGTAGTTCACCATAATGCGTTTTGGCATAATGCAATCTAACATGAAGATCTCAAAAGTTCAAAAATGTTGAGCATTATGCATTTCAACATAAAGCGTTTCGCCATAAACGGCTTTTTCAATAAATGCAAGTCGACATAAAAAAAGCTCTCACCATAAAAGCCTCTCTTTAAACTTGTTGTTTCGCCATAAAACTGTTACTGTCGTTTTGGCATAATACATTTCACCGTAAACTAGAGACAGCGAAAGTGCAAGCCTACTTTCGCCGTTTAAAACGCGATTATGGCGAAACGACAAAAGCCTTAAAAGTTCACAGTTCATCATAATGCAATTCAACATAAAGCATAGCACAATAAACTAGGAAAATCAAGCAGGCAGCCAATGGGATCAGCTCGTTTTATGAGACAAGGTGGTTAATTTTTCCCTCTCGCGAGGATGTGCGAATTGCATTTTGGCGAACTGTCAATTTTTAAGGTTTTTGTCGTTTCGCCATAATCGCGTTTTAAACGGCGAAATAGGCTTGCTCTTTGGCTGTACCTAGTTTATGGTGAGATTTATTATGCCCAAAAGACAGAAACAGTTTTATGGCGAAACGACAAGTTCTTTAAAATTAACGTTTCCTTTATGTACAACTGCATTATGTTGAAACGACAAATTTTATGTCGAAACGACAAGTGTTAAATCTCTTTACGGTGAGAAGTATTATATTTAAATGCATTATAGTGAACTTTATCTACTCTTTTGTTGAGTTGAGACTTTTTGTGGTGAACGGTAACTCGTTTCTGCTATTTTATGGTCAAATGCATTATGGCTAACCGTATTATGTCGACAGGAATAGAAGGTATAAATAGAAAAGACAAAAGTTAATGAAACCATAAACTCGTGTGCCCTATAACCTTGCCAAAAATCAAATAAGGAGTTGAGGATTTCTCTTTCTCCAACGAAATAATATCTTGTACAAAATTAAAGTGAGAGGAGATGCGACGGGTAGATAAGATAAAGAGGTCCACGCCTTCATTACTCAACCCTTTAGTCGTACAGACCTGGTTTTAATCATTCCTATCATCCTGCGCACCGCTTATTAAAAAATTTTCTGAGCTCCGTATAAGGGATGATTTGCTAAAATTTAGGTTACATATAATTGGTATATAATTCAACAAAAAATAGGTTATATTTTGTAGGCTTGCCTTAAAGTTGAAGGCTCATCTTGTTTTGTTAAGCAGACCGTACGATTGGGCGATATTTGCTTAGGACCGTTTTTTCTTTTGTATATTCTTGATCTGGTCGATTGTGGAATGTTATCTTTTCTTCGTGGAGGGTTAAATATAAAAGAGTGTAAACTGATATCTCTCAAGACAGCATCCTTTTTTGCGAAAAGCTTTTAAATCATCCTTGACGTATATTTTAGCCTTAAAAATGAATACAAATTGCCAAGATAAGAGCCCGAACGTTATTAAAGTTTAGAATGTAGTCCTCAAATGGGTCGTTTGTCTTAAAACGGCGAAGATAGTCGGACATGTTTGACCAAGTGTGGAGATGCCAGACTCTGATTCAAAAGTATGAAAGTCATATAGCCGTAAAGTGAGACGTGAGGGCTGTAATTTTAGATGCCGGCCATACGATAGACCCTATTGTTATGTGCGTCGAAGTAATTGCGAAAGAAAGACTTTTTCTCCAGCCAAAAAAGGTGCAAAATATAGCCTTAGCTGGGAATAAAAAAAGTCGTGTGTAATATATTCAGAAACTAACGGTATTCATAAAGTTACAAAGGTACATGTAATGTCAGCATGCTAACTAGCTAACAAGGAACACCTGAATGCGAGGCTAATCGACCAACGGCATTTTTTTCTTTTTTGCAGCTTCCGAGACCCTTCTAAAGAAACCAAGCCTGTCACGTTTTCAACCGTTTGCACGACCGTTTCCCTTTTTCAGCTAATTAAAAGAACCCTGGGAGAACAAAAAATTATTTTCGATAGTACAAAAGGCAAAATTTCGAAACTACCCTTTCTTTTAGCAAACCTTGAAAGCTCGTATAAAAAAAATCATGTCTCATAGAAAAATCTTTTATTTTTTAAAAAGAAAAAAAGCGAATTTATAATTTGATTGACACCTGACATATGATCGTGCAAATAATGAGAAAGAATTTTTTTTGTGAGGTCAAATAATTTTTGAAAGAAAAGAATGGCCATTGATCATTCAGAAGATTGATATAGGTTCGATCTGAATTAAGAATGATGGGCTCCAAAGGCTAACGAAGGTTAACGAAATAAGACAGAACGTTCCAGATTATGGACGTCTCTTTTATTTTAAATCGCCCTTGACCCCCCTTTTGTTTGTTTATAATCTACCCGAAGAACAGAAACGAATTAACAAAACGTCTAAATTCCGTTTATAATTTTTCTCGAAGAATTTTCATCCTATTTTTACGACCGCGACGTTATTAAACCAGATTTTTTTCCTCAGCGATTAATGGTGGGCGATAATTGGAATTTCTGAAGGTGTAAACTAATTAATATCGAAATCCTTTCGTGCCTTGATAAAATTCTTCTTCCTACGCTTTTTGATACGATTTTAGCCAAAAATAGATAAGGATTTTTAAATGATTCTGATATATTGTCAAGGGTAGGAGAGTCTATAAAGCACTGTCAATACTCAAGGCTTCGTCTGAGCCCTTTTCTTCTGTACCGTTGGATCAAGATTCTATTGATTTTTCGGGTCCTCGTTTTTTCTAAAGAATATATTTACTTAAAGTTTACCTGAATTAAAGTTGGGTATCTCCGGTGGATTAAGCGTAATTGGCTTTGGCCTTCGGGGAGGTCTGAAACTTGTATAATTTAATTCCATTCACTTACCTTATCTGAAGCTACCCTCGGTAACGTTCAACCTGCTTGTTATTTCCTTTAAATTAGCAAGAATCGATGGCGTAGAAACGTATTCTTTATTAAGTTTTACTCGGATATCGAGAAAATCGTTTATAGCGGCGCATTTATGACCCCACATGAGTCCCCTATATAAAGAGTGCCGTTTTCCCACCGTGATCCAGTTCTAATACTAAAAATATGTTGTACAGCGCAAAACCCCTATTACATCTTGTAAATGTGTTGTAAATATAGGCTTCTTTTATATCTTACACTTCCACATTTTTTATAATCGACCTGGTAATTTTATTACTGGTTTTAAAAAGCATACTTAAGGATTCATAGACCCTGACGGCAATTGGGAGATTCGAACTCGGGACCTTCGGGTCATC
>JACGAQ010002622.1:0-38735 GCA_014119065.1 Orius insidiosus
ACAATGGGATTTTTGCCAAGGAGGTCCTCTCGTAACGGGTGAAAGTTCGAAATTTCTCCCTACTAAAATGATAATTAACGTAAAAAAATTTTTTTACACCAAAAATTCCTAAAAAATAATAAATAGTAAAGTGAACGAATGGTAAAAGGTATCTCTCCGCCAGAAAACTAAGCAAAACTCGTTAAATCGGGTAAAAGGCAAAAAAATTCGAGAAAAACGTCGTAAAAATGGAATTTCAGGACTAAAAACTGAAGAAAAACACCCCAAATTCCGCCAAAATGGACCCGATTATCGGAGAGATTAAAATTGGATAATAGAGTTTCTCTTGGACAAAATCGGAAACGAGCAAAAATTGAACTTTTTTTCGGGGCGAAAAGAACGAGAAAAACGCCCGAAATGCTGAGATTCTGGTTAAAGGGAAAAAGGATCTAGAGCAATTTAATAGAAACAGCTAAGAAAATTCTTCTTTAGTCAGTAGACCGAGGAAAACGGCAAAAAGTCAACTATTTCTGTCTAAAAACCTTGGAAAACTTTTGAGATGTCACTCAAAGCGTTACAAGGACGCTTCAAAATTAATAAAAGAAAATAAAAAAGTCCAATTTTCCAAAACAGCTATTATTTCTTTTATTTACGAAATAATTAGTTAAAAATTAATCAGCGTTTCAAAAATGGAAGCGTTTTTAGTCACGTTTCTTACGTTTATAATGTAAAACCTATTTGAATGTTAAAGAAGGTGACCCCGAAAATGACGTGAGAAGAATATCGATATTTACCCTCCATGAACTATTCAGAGAAAGGGGGACGTTTTGACAGTGTTAAGGCAATATGGAGAGTTACGAAACAGTTTGGGTTTTAATTAGTCCCCCTCCCGTCGGCCATCGTCGTAGTCGGACGAAATTATTGTCAAACCGGCTTTCCCCCTTTTCCAACCCTCGAAAACACGCTCCGGAGGAGTTTCCGACCGAGTTCCGTCCTCTCACCCACCATTAGTCCCCTTGTCTTTAATTATTTAAATGTTTGTTCTGCCTACCAAAAACGTATATAAACAAGCGTAGGAAGTAAATACGAACACTTTAATTAATTTCAAGTAGAAAAGAATTCCAGGAAACAACCTCTTTATTAAAAACTGTTTATTTAAATAAAATATTATTTAAAAACAAAAAGACCATAGAAAACTCATTATCATCCGGCCAATTAACTTGGTACGACCCAACGAAATTAATCTCGCAGAAGCAGAAATGGATTTAGGTAAATAAATTAGCCACTGAATAATTTCCTTTGTACAACAAAATTTTAAAACAACCTAAAAAAGAAATTTTAAAAGAAAACAGGTTCGTCGGTAAATAGCGAAAAATTGAATTGAACCCTCCCCTTTTATCGCTTTATTTTCATCCTTTTTTTTTATATAAAATATAAAAGCGGTCGCTACGAGCGGTTATCTCGCCAGTCTTGGTTTTTTCCAATAGATTCGTACGGTTCGAAAATATCATTTGAGCATCTTTTTTTTTCCCCCTCGCCAAATGGTCGACGTTGAATATTATTAAATTCTATCATCCTGTGTAAAAAATACGATTTTTTTTTCTTTTTTAACATTCCGATCTCCAATTTTTATTCACATTTTTTATAAACTTGTGTTTAAACTTTTTAGAAAATGATAAAAAGAAACCTTTTGATCGGAATTTGGGTCGTTTTTCCGATATTTCGGCCGAAAAACCAAGACGTAGAATGGTTTAAGCCAGTCCACCGAGCAATGGAAGGCTAGAATGGTTTAAGCGACTCCTACAAACCAATAGAAGGCCAAAGAATGGTTTAAGCTCCCGCAGACGAATAGAAGGCTCTAGAATGGCAACAGAAAGCCTCCCCGACAGCACAAGAGTCAAGAATGGTTTAAGAGACTCCCCGACCAATAGAAGGCTCTAGAATAGTTAGCAACTCCTCCGACCAATAGAAGGCTCTAGAATGCTTAAGCGACTCCCACAGACAATAGAAGGCTCAAAACCCCTCTTAACAGAAAGCTACCTGCAGCCAAAACCCCTCTTTTTACTTTGTCTGCAGTAATTTTGACAAAACGCTTTTAGACGGCTTCTGCAGTCCTCTAAAAATAGACGGTTTCTCCAATCTCTTTTGCTGTCTTTAGTGTTGAAATGTATCAGGGTGGACTTCAATGTACTATTTATGGAATGGCAAGAAGATAGTCAAGTAAATTAAATTATTTAGTTCTGTTAAATTATTCAAAGGCGTTTTCGGAGCTTAGAAGGGTCCGAGGATTAAATATCCCAAGGGATACTTTTGATTGTCCCTTTTCCTAGTGTCTTTCGAAAGGGACAAGCTAATAAATATGTACCCGGGCGCTGGATTGAGAGAGAGTGAAAACCGCTAGTTCCAGAGGCGGGCCGAATATGAGAGGATGTCAGACACTAAAACGTCCTACATATTACAAGACAGTTTATTACATCCGGCTTCCTATCCCTTCAACCTCCTGACTGATGTTTCCGACGTTCCCTTTGACAAAAACTAGGTAGGTTGAAACAAAATCAGCGCACAAGCGTGCAACGGAAGTGAGAAGGTAGGAGGATAAATAAAGAATGCCTCTTTCATTTTCAATTTCATTTTTTCTTCATATCTCAAAAATGGTTCAATCCGCTCCCACAGATAAATGGAAGGGTCTAGAATGGTTTAAGCGACTCCCACAGACAAATAGAAGGCTCTAGAATGGTTTAACCAACTCCCGCCGACGAAAAGAGACTCTCGAATGGTTTAAACAACTCCCGCAGACGAATAGAAGGCTCTAGATGGTTAGGGACGCTCCTACAGATGAATAGAAGGCTCTAGAATGGTTTAAGCGACTCCCACAGGCGAATAGGAGGCTCTATATTGGTTTAAGTCACTCCCGCCGACGAATAGAAGGCTCTAGAATGGTTTAAGCGACTCCCACAGCGAACAGAAGGCTCCAGAAACGTTTAAGTAACTCCAACCAACCAATAAAAAGCTCTAGAATGGTTTAAACCACTCTCACCACCAATAGAAGACTCTCGAATGGTTTAAGCAACTCCCACAGGCGAATAGGAGGCTCTATTGGTTTAAGTCACTCCCGCCGACGAATAGAAGGCTCTAGAATGGTTTAAGCGACTCCCACAGACACAGAAGGCTCTAGAAAACGTTTAAGTAACTCCAACCACCAATAAAGGCTCTAGAATGGTTTAAGCCACTCTCACCGACCAATAGATGGCTCTAGAATAGTTAAAGCGACTCCCACCGACCAAAGAATGCTCTAGAATGGTTTAAGACTCCCACAGACGAACAGAAGGCTCTAGAAACGTTTAAATCACTCCAACCAACCAATAAAAGGCTCTAGAATGGTTTAAGCCACTCTCACCGACCAATAGGCTCTAGAATAGTTAAGCGACTCCCACCGACCAATAGAATGCTCTAGAATGGTTTTTAGCCTGTCTTACAGACGGATAGAAGCTCTAGAAAGGTTTATGGTACTCCCACCGACCAATAGAAGGCTTTAGAATGGTCCAGCAACTCCCACCGACCAATAGAAGGCTTTAGATGGTTCTAGCAACTCCCACCGACCAATAGAAGGCGTTAGATTGGTTCCAGCAACTTTCACCGACCAATAGAAGGCTCAAGAACAGTTCTAGCAACTCCTACCGACCAGGCTCTAGAATGGTTCAAGGAACCCCAACGACAGGCTCTAGAATGGTTCAAAAACCCCCACCGACCAATAGAAGGCTCTAGAATGGTTTAAGCCATAAAAGGCACTAGAATGGTTTAAGTAACCCCCACCGACCAATAGAAGGTTCTAAAATGTTTTAAGCACCCCCACCGACCAATAAAGGCTCTAGAATGGTTAAGTCACTCCCACCGACCAATAGAAGGCTCTAGAATGGTTTAAGCCAATCAAAGAGCGTTTTGTGACCGAAAGAACGAGAAAAACCGCCGAATATACAGTTCGTTTTCACCAAAAGCAACTTGACTTCTTCTAGCTAAAAGCTCGCAAAAATGAGTTTTTTCCGTGTCAAAAACAGACACAAACGCTCCAAATAGAGAGAAATAGCCGACGGATCGCTAGAAATTCCAGTAAAAATTGCGTGTCTAAAAAGAAAGTTTTAAAAAAACAAAGAAAACGTCAGAAAATCCCATAAAAACGGTATCCCTTGGGTCAATTGCCCATTTCTCATTATAGGAATTCCCCAGCCGAAATTAACCCCACTACATCCAAGGTGAGCAGTTACCTAAATGACAAATCAGATTTTTATTGAATTTTTCTACAAGCAATCTCTGACTAGACATCAATGAACGTCATTTTCACGCAACTATCCGAAAAAAAAGAGTGTTGAAGCCGGGAAATTAAGGAAAAAATATAAATTTTAAAATTAATTGAAAAAGAAAAATATTCTGGAGATAGTAGGAGTGTTGTTTATAATATTATGTTTAATCCCTTTTTCAAGGTAGGGCCACCTCGGAAACGAAAATTTTATCAGTCAGTCGTCCATCGGATTTAACAGAGAATAGACCGTTTTTA
The DNA here is from genome assembly GCA_014119065.1 of Orius insidiosus. Classification (NCBI taxonomy): domain Eukaryota; kingdom Metazoa; phylum Arthropoda; class Insecta; order Hemiptera; family Anthocoridae; genus Orius; species Orius insidiosus. Next base: position 4,532 of record JACGAQ010002622.1, read on the forward strand.
TCGAATCTCCTTCTTTCTCGAATCCGAAATTAATTTTCGTTTCAAATTTAATCGTGGTTTAAAATCATTAGTGAGTTTCCATTTGTTTGACAATTTTCCCTATTTTTCGGACGATTAATTTCTACTTCTGAGACGACGAAGAAATCTCCAAAATCAACGACGAATTTTCTACCCATCAAGAGCCAACTTCCAGACTTCCGACAGGAAAAAACAAGGGTTTTTACGGAATTGTGCTAGAGATGCCGGTGAGTTCCTTTCAATTTTCGTTACGCGAATCTAGTTTAATTTCTCAAGAAATAAATTTGACTTTAAAGTTGGTGAACTGCGAACTTTTCGAACTCCGGTTTTTTTTTCTGTTATTTTTTAATAATTTTCTGTAAAATCGTAACCACCCGAATAGAGATATTTATTGCTCTCACAATATTTCATTTTGTTTAAAGATTGAATAATTGTTAATTTTTAGTTTTCATCTTTTTTTCCCGAATGAAATCCAACCATATCGTTTATTTCTTTATCGTCGACGTTGTTTATTGTTAGTTATACGAATGAAATCCAACCATATCGTTTATTTCTTTATCGTCGACGTTGTTTATTGTTAGTTATATGAAGGTTTATAAATTCGTTTCAAATGTTGGTTTTTTTCTTTTGTTGTTTTTTTTTTAATGTTTTCTATTTTCGCTATGTATATATTATACATCATAAGTTTTTTTTTTTTTTTGTTTGTACACTTTAGGATTTTCAGTCGAAGCTCTTTGTTGACTTCCATAAATTTGTGAATCATTTCTTCTTTCGTAGGAAATTCTGAATGAACCTAAATTTATTGTACTCATAACCGAGAATAAACCTTCATGAAGTTGTAACTCCAGAATATTTAATTTAATTGAATTTGCACCTTTGACTTCATTCAGTAAATCAGGTTTCTGCGAAGGAAATTCTAGAAAGACTCCACGCCAGACAAAAGGTAGGGGACTACGAATCTACACGTCGCCCCGCCGCTACAATTTGGTCCTCCGGGCCGGATCACCTCCGGCAAAACTTTCTGGTACTTAACCGTCTTGAAAAAGGAATTTCTTAAGCTGCAACCAGAAAAACAGGAGTCATGGCACCACCATCTACTTCGGAAGAACAGGAGGCCCTGTACGATTCGTACCAGGAAGAACTGGATTATTTAAAGGCGGATATCAAAAGCACTCGTGATCTGGGTCTGAAATTTAAGGTCGACCAATCGAATGAGGAGTTGGGAGAGCTTCTGGATGCTCGGCTATCTTACATAGAATCCGCCTTTGAAAAGTTCGAGAAGATATTCGATAAAGCCAAACCGATCTGCCGAAAATTAAATCGAGATTTAAAGGTGTTAAATAACACTCGAATCACCACCAGAGAAATTTTCTACGAGGCCATCGCGGTAAGCAAACTTCGATCGAAGTTTCACACTAACGAAAGTCGACTAGAACGTAGCACTTCCTCGGATCCTTTACGACCGTTGAATCTTCCAAAGCTTAAACTTCCAGAATTTAAAGGGGAAGTCGAACTATGGCCTTCGTTCAAAGACAGTTATAAGTCCTTATTCCACGAAAATACGACGCTAGACGAAATTAGCAAATTTCACTATTTGAAGTCATGCCTTACCGGACAAGCCTTACAATGCGTTACGTCTATTCCGGTCACCTCTCAAAATTATACCCAAGCCTGGAACGCGTTATGCAAGAAATACGATAACCCTCGTCTACTAGCCACTACCTGCCTTACTAAGATCTTTAATTTCAAACCGATAATTCGTTGCACTACGACCTCGTTAGAACAATTTAGTTCGATCGTCCTGGAAAGCGCGGAAACGTTTCGGAACCTAAATATCGACGATAAAGAAGGGTTTATATTATTTACGTTTGCTCTTCGATTACTCGACTGGCGAACCAGAGAGAAGTTTGAGGCCGAGTACGGTAATGGGACCGAACTCCCGACCTTCGATGATTTCTCGAACTTCATTACTCAGCAACATATTGCTCAGCAGACGAATACGTTGACATCCCCACCGAGTTCGGGCATCAACCTACAGTCTAATAAAACTCCACAAACGTCGTCCAAAAACGTGCTACTCTCCACCCTAACGTCGGAGCGACGTCAATGTCCGATATGTCTTCGCCCAATCCATAAAATTATAGACTGCCTGAAATTTATTAACGAGATGAACCCGCAACAACGTGTAGAAAAAATAAAAACGATGGGTCGATGTCTCAACTGTTTTTCACCATCTCATCTCGTTCAGGACTGCTCGTCGGACAAAAGCTGTCGAATATGCCGACAAAAACATCATTCCTTCCTCCATCCGGAGACGACGGATACCAAGAAACTTCCAACTCCATTGAATCCTACCACCGAGGTTAAAACACGAACCTTTCATCGATCAGTTCCGACAACGACTTCCCATGAAGACCAGACCGGAACTTCAAATCCCACTGCCGATACAAACAGTTCTACGACCAACGTCCTCTCAACTTCGTCAACAGGGGAATACGAGGTGCTCTTAGCCACCGCAAGAGCTTGCATCCTTGATGGGCAAGGTAAACCCATTTCCGTTCGGATCCTCGTCGATAGCGGCTCTCAACGATCATTTCTCACGAAGGACTTCGCCGAACGCCTTACTCTTGCTTCACGTCCCAGCAATGAACGACTACTTGGGTTAGGCGGACGCTCATTGCCAGGAGGAACTGCAGTGGTGGATTGCGTAATCACTCCTGAACAGCAAAAGACGCCGAGGCTTGCGACGAGAGCGATCCTAGTAGACACCATTTGTCCGAACATGCCATCTTGTAGACTGCCTATCCATATCCGAAATTGTTTGCGAAATCAAAGGTTAGCCGACTCATCTTTCGACGAACCCGGCGCTATCGATTTCCTATTAGGAGCGGACTTATTCGCGGACATCTTTACGGGTGAAGTACAGAGTTTGGCTCCCGATTTACCCAAGGCGTACAACACCGTATTTGGCTGGGTCCTCATAGGGAAACTTCCGGAGCCCTCAAGAAATAGCCTGACCTCGCTTTTCGTCACCACCGAAGAGCCTCCCTCAGAACATGATAAGCTAGATGAAGTACTCCACAAATTTTGGCAAACCGAAGAAGTCGATAACGTAACCAAGGACGACCCACAAGACGACTTCTGTGAAAGACATTTCATATCGACCTACTCCCGCGACCAGACCGGCAGATACGTGGTTCGACTTCCATTCCGAGAGGACCGTATTCAACTAGGGGACTCAAAATCCGGAGCCTTAAAACGATACCAAAGGCTTGAAACCAGACTTTTAAAGGAACCTGAATACAAAATCGAGTACGACAAGGTCTTAATGGACTATTTAAACCAAGACTATTTTTTGGAGGCTCAACGTCCTGGAACTTACTTTCTTCCTCATCATGGAGTGTTGAAATCGAATTCGACGACTAAACTACGAATCGTGTTTGACGCTTCCCACAAAACTTCTCATGGCTCATTGAACGACAAACTACACACTGGCCCAAAACTACAGAACGAACTAAAGGATGTGATTTTACGATTCCGGAACTTTAAAGTGGCCATTACGAACGATATTTATCAGATGTATCCCCAAATCATCGTCCACAAACAAGATAGGAGATTTCAACACTTTTTTCACCGCTTCGATGCGACGGAACGCATCAAAGAATACGAATTTCAACGACTTACATTTGGAATGTCATGTTCACCATTTTTAGCACTACGAGTCCTCAAACAACTAATTATAGACGAAGGAAAAAACTTTCCAAATGCCGTCCCGACGTTGTCGCACAATATTTACATGGACGACATTCTGACGGGAGGAGATACCATCGAGGACGTTAAGATCCTACAGAACGAAATCGAACAACTTTTAAGATTAGGGGGATTCTCGCTCAAAGAATGGGCCAGCAATGAGACCTCCTTATTAGACCAGTCTCTTTCCAACCGCCGGCAACCATCCGTCAGGCTGACTGACAATGAACAAGAGACATTGTCCCATAAAATTCTGGGAATGGTCTGGAACCCAAACGACGACGTGCTAACCATCAAAGTACCCAATTTCCAGTTTTCAGCGACGAAAAGAGGTATAATGTCGACCATTGCTCGCATGTTTGATCCATTAGGATACCTAGCCCCGGTCACCTTCAGGGCAAAATGTATACTACAAGAACTCTGGAGAGAAAATTTAGATTGGGATACCCCCGTTCCGGAAACTTCCCAAGTACAATGGAAAGGATTCTTCGAAGAGCTACCGTCCCTCCATCAAATCTCCATTCCGCGATGTATCTTTCCGCACAAAATTCAAGAGATTTGTCTAATCGGGTTCGCCGACGCATCGAACCACGGCTTGGCGGCCGTAATTTATCTACGGTTGACCTTCACCAACTCCACGATCTTGACGCCTCTCCTGCTCGCTAAAACTAAAGTCGCTCCTATAAAACCAGTAACCATCCCACGACTGGAACTATGCGCCGCCGTCCTATTGTCAAAAACCGTCAAATCTCTTAAAGGCCACATAAATTCATTACCATTGCCTATTCGAAATTCCTACTTTCTTTCCGACTCAATGACTACTCTCGCATGGCTAAAATTGCCGTATCACCGATTGAAGACTTTCGTAGCCAACCGAGTGGCAGCCGTATTGGAAACCACCAAACTAGAAGAATGGTACCACGTTCGCTCTGAGCATAATGCCGCAGATATCGCTTCCAGAGGTATGGCACCTAAAGCCTTTGTAAGAGACCCTAGTTGGTTCGACGGTCCCAACTGGTTAAAGGATCAGGAAAACCTCTGGCCATTAACACCCATTAAGGACTTAAGTTGGAACCCATCAGCGGAGGACACCGAAGTCAAACCAATAACCACATTGATGAACATACGCAACGGTGACCACTTAGAGACTATGTTCTTGCGATTTTCGTCCTTTCCTCGCCTGATCCGTGTCTTCGCATACGTATTCCGATTCATCAAAAGACTTAAAGGGAGAACATCGACGGATTCCAAGGCCATTTCTTTAATCGAATTCAACCATACAAAAATCGAACTAATCAAATTACTCCAACGAAATTCGTTACGTCCATCACAACTTTCTTCCGAGATGAAATCTCTAAATCCCTTTACCGACACCCGGGGTGTAGTTAGGGTGGGCGGACGTTTATCTAATGCACCAATCCCGTACGAAACTCGACATCCGATTCTACTACCTCATGGTTCCCATTTCGTCGCTCTCTTGGTCGATCAATTACATATTATTTATCTCCATGCGGGACCCCAACTGCTGCTCTCCATGTTTCGCCGCTCTTATTGGATTACCGCAGCACGCAAATTGATTCGAAAACGGATTCATCGGTGTTCGGTGTGTCATCGTTTGAAAGTCCAAAGCTATCAACCCAAAATGGCGCCCCTTCCATCTTCGCGATTCGAACAAGGTAGAGTTTTCCTGCATGTCGGCATCGACTTTGCAGGACCCTTCAATATCAAGGAATCGAATCGACGAAAGGCAGCCTTAGGAAAGTCGTATTTCTGTCTCTTCGTCTGCATGTCCACAAAAGCGGTACACCTTGAACTCGTTTCCCAATTGAGTAGTGACGCTTTTTTAGCGTGTCTAGACCGCTTTATTGCTCGACGGGGCGTTCCCTCAAAGATATTTTCCGACAACGGACGCAACTTTGTGGGAGCCAGCCGACAATTGACGGAATTATATCAATGGTGGGCAACCGCTAACACCAACACCAGATTACAAACCCAGTTAGTAGCCAAAAACATCGAATGGAATTTCATCCCTCCTCTAACCCCGCACTTTGGAGGATTATGGGAAGCAGGAATAAAATCGTTAAAATACCATCTCAACAGAATTCTAAGTTCTCGACCTCTTACATTTGAAGAGCTGTACACGGTCGGAACCCGAGTGGAAGCGATTCTGAATTCTCGACCGCTGTATCCCCTTTCGTCCAACGCCGAAGACTTCGAAGCACTCACCCCTGGCCATTTCCTCATCGGAGCCCCCTTAAACGCTCCACCGGAACGAGACCTGACGGATAGAAAAGAGAATACCCTGACGAGATGGCAATTTCTACAACGTAGTCTCCGAGATATATGGCGAAAATGGTCATCCGACTATATAACTACCCTACAGCCACGTCAAAAATGGACCAAAAACGAGGCCAATCTGGACCCTGGGACAATGGTATTACTTCGAGAACCCACCAACCTTCCGCTTATGTGGTCTATCGGTCGTGTCTTAAAGACGTATATAGGAAAGGATGGTATTGTACGAGTCGCTCTAATTAAAACACCTAACGGAGAATTCACTCGTCCGGTTGTGAAATTGTCACCACTGTTTCCTCAAGAAGACATAGAAAATAACCAATGAAGACCCTGCTTTCGAATCGGCTTTAAACTCTAACCTTGCTACGGTGGGCGGAGAAATTTGTTCCAAATTGGTGGGCGGTATGTTGAAGCCGGGAAATTAAGGAAAAAATATAAATTTTAAAATTAATTGAAAAAGAAAAATATTCTGGAGATAGTAGGAGTGTTGTTTATAATATTATGTTTAATCCCTTTTTCAAGGTAGGGCCACCTCGGAAACGAAAATTTTATCAGTCAGTCGTCCATCGGATTTAACAGAGAATAGACCGTTTTTATCGAATCTCCTTCTTTCTCGAATCCGAAATTAATTTTCGTTTCAAATTTAATCGTGGTTTAAAATCATTAGTGAGTTTCCATTTGTTTGACAATTTTCCCTATTTTTCGGACGATTAATTTCTACTTCTGAGACGACGAAGAAATCTCCAAAATCAACGACGAATTTTCTACCCATCAAGAGCCAACTTCCAGACTTCCGACAGGAAAAAACAAGGGTTTTTACGGAATTGTGCTAGAGATGCCGGTGAGTTCCTTTCAATTTTCGTTACGCGAATCTAGTTTAATTTCTCAAGAAATAAATTTGACTTTAAAGTTGGTGAACTGCGAACTTTTCGAACTCCGGTTTTTTTTTCTGTTATTTTTTAATAATTTTCTGTAAAATCGTAACCACCCGAATAGAGATATTTATTGCTCTCACAATATTTCATTTTGTTTAAAGATTGAATAATTGTTAATTTTTAGTTTTCATCTTTTTTTCCCGAATGAAATCCAACCATATCGTTTATTTCTTTATCGTCGACGTTGTTTATTGTTAGTTATACCCGAATGAAATCCAACCATATCGTTTATTTCTTTATCGTCGACGTTGTTTATTGTTAGTTATATGAAGGTTTATAAATTCGTTTCAAATGTTGGTTTTTTTCTTTTGTTGTTTTTTTTTATTAATGTTTTCTATTTTCGCTATGTATATATTATACATCATAAGTTTTTTTTTTTTTTTTGTTTGTACACTTTAGGATTTTCAGTCGAAGCTCTTTGTTGACTTCCATAAATTTGTGAATCATTTCTTCTTTCGTAGGAAATTCTGAATGAACCTAAATTTATTGTACTCATAACCGAGAATAAACCTTCATGAAGTTGTAACTCCAGAATATTTAATTTAATTGAATTTGCACCTTTGACTTCATTCAGTAAATCAGGTTTCTGCGAAGGAAATTCTAGAAAGACTCCACGCCAGACAAAAGGTAGGGGACTACGAATCTACACGTCGCCCCGCCGCTACACAGAGTTTCCCGAGACTATTATAGCTTAATATTGTACACGTGAAAACCTATAAATGAGGTTATAAATCCGAAAATAGAGTAAAATCGGCCTTCTAGATATCAGATTTTCGGAAAAAAAATTACACCTCAGAACCTAATAATTTCAGTTTATCAAAAATCTTTGAAGGGCTTGAAAAAGAACAAAAACTCATTAGTTTTTTTCGTAAAACCTTGTTTGTACTTGAAAAATTAATTAAAAGTTGATGTTGTTGAAAAATTAACTTTTATGAAAATAAATTTTAACGAAGGATTTGTCATGATCTCAATGCGGATCTGCAGTTATCGGCGGAAAGGGTTGGGAGATAAGTTTGAAAGTAATTAGGTCGGCCTAAAGCCAGGTACGAATTGTTACCGTTCCTAATTACCGTCTGAAACAAAGTTTTATGTCAGTCGATCGTCCCTTTTGAATTTAGAACTCAATGGAGTTAAGACGTTTTATTACAGAGTAAAACCTCATCGTAATTAAACCCTGAAAGGTCACAGATTTTTTATTGATTGACTCTTTAATAATTCAGAAGAAAAATCTTCATGATGGGAAATTTGTAAATCGATTAAAAAAGGCGTGATTGAAACGACGCCATCATTTTTCCAATTAGGAACTTTCTAACGCCTTCGAGTTAATGAAGGTAGAGAAAATTCCTGAGATAATCAATATTAGTTAAAAATGGTGATTATAGTTGTTTTTTTGTTGAAGGAGTGATCGGAAGTGGAACGACGCATCCTCCGAACGCCGTTTTCCTTCCGTCGAGCTGCTGCCGTGAGCCGGCGACTCCGCTCGTGGCGGCCGCACTCCGTAACTTCCATTACGCTTTATCGTCGACAACGACGACGACGACGTCGACAACGTCGCCGCTTCAGGACGTCACCCTGGCACCGCAGCACGTGACGCAGCGAGGGGGTCATGATGGACGTCAGGGGCAGGGACGTTGCCCGTCCGGAGGCGTCGCTCATCCATCGCCCTGCCAGATCAACATACTCACGTGGCTGACGCAAACGGCGCACATACTTTTCGTACTCGGCTATTGTGTTATAGCCTTCATCAAACTATGCTTCCTTGGAATACTCAGGTAAGAATATTTCACTATGCCACTTCTTACCTTCGACAAACGTCGAACCCCAACGTTCTTTTAAACGTATAAAACTGTGCCATTGTAGCATTCGGCGGGGTTCCTAAAGTCCTGGGGTCACGAATTATGGGAAGCAGAAGTGAATGCGGATGCAGGAATTCGCAGATGCCGCTTGCATTTGGGTCAAAGTTGAGAAAGACCTCATTAGCTAATTTATCGAACAAATGGGAAAGTGCTTAGCCAACCTCGCGGTAAACCCTAGATGTCGCCAATAGGTTAATCTAACCTCTCCATGCCTCGGGCGGTGGGGACGTATCTAAACGTCATTAAGGTGATAAGGATGCACATAACCAAAAGGCGCTTCTTGACCTCAGAAAACTCACCAAACGACCCAGGAAAATTCCAAAAATCACTCAAAAAGAGGCTTTTTAAGCAAAAACAGCGGAAAAAATGTAAAAAATCTGTGAGAGTTTTAGGGAATCGTAATTTGCCCTTCCCTTATCCGACTCTACCAAGGTCAGGGGAAATCAACTAGTTTCTCAACAGATTGGCTAAAATCGAAGGAAATTGATTCCGTACTTTTCGGAAGGATTTTGAAAGTTAAAATTAAAAACTATAAGAAAACTTTATACCCACGCTAAGTGAAAATTGGCGGGAACTTTTTGGGGATAGGTAATTTCTATGCGCTGTTATAGTTAATCAAAACCATGTTTCGATTCATACTTTGCTCTAGTGAGAACATTTTGAACTAACTGAGTCGGAAGACTCCCTGAAACTGGGTTATAAAGCCTCTACGAAAGGACCTTTCCTGTTTTTGAGTCGTATACAGGAAGAGCAAATTACGATTCCCTGAAACTCGAAGCCGAAAAAATCAAATATCTAACAGAGGAAGGGAGGGAATCTCGGCCTAGAAGACGATTTTCTGGGGTTTTTGGCAGGAAGACAGAGAAAAAGCCCGAAAATCCAGTAAAATTAAAGTTTCTAGGCCATATAACCGAAGATCGGAAAAGGCATGGTTTTTTGGCTAGAACACGACATCCGAAAAATTAGTTATTAGAATTAGCTAGGAAAACACTTTTGATGAATAGGCAAAAACGGGGTTTATCGACCCCGGAAAGCCCCGAAAAAAACGCCAGAAAAACGCCAGAAAACCTAATAAAAAAGATCAATTCTTAGCCATTTTTACTTTTGATTGCGCCTGTGCTCCCATTTTCAAAGCTCCCCTTGGCGGCGTCGCGAAATGCTTGTTTACAGGTGTGTAATATATTAATCAGTGGCTACTGTTTACAGGCATTTCGCAGGGCTTCCGCCTTCCTCCTTCAATATTCTGTTCATATTCAAAAAACCGTGTTCTCCCTGATAAAAGCATTACGCGACGCCGCCAAGGGGAGCTAAACGGGACCTATCTTCCTCTTTCTCTACAGTGTACATCGGAGGGCGGGGAAGTTGATATCATAGCTTTTTCTGGCTGCTGTAGAAGGGTTTTTGCGAGGCGGAGTGTTTTTTACACTGAGTTTTTTTAGCTTAGAATTAGCTACGAAAACCCTTTTGGGAATAGGCAAAAACAGGGTTTATCGACCCCAGGAAAGCCCCAAAAAAACGCCAGAAAATCTAATAAAAAAGATCGAATGCCATTTTGACTTTTAATAAGTTTTTTGACCAAAAAGTCTTTTATTGATTATGTATCTAAAAGCGAAAAATAACTTAATTATTGGAAAATAAACGATGATTAGATAATTCTATGTTTCAAATATTTAGCGATAAAAAGGAAGACATAACCGAAGAAAAACTTTCGCGTAAATAAAATTTTTAATTAGCCTTTTTACTTTTGTACATTCACATACAGCATTTCTAAGTAAAAAGGGTCGAATGCCTTGAATTCCATTTGAGACTATTTCCCGCACTGGAGACCCCTTCCCGTCTCTTTAATTTTATTGTAAAACTCCTCGGTAGGCACTCGAGTAGTTTCCGTTTATATTGAACTTTCCAGCTATTTTCAATTTGGAGTAGCGACCGACTTTTTATAATCGCGAGAAAGAAAATAAAAAAGCCGCCTTTGTTTTCTTGGTTTTTTTTCTTTTTAATATAAAATAAATAGGTATCGGAGTCGTCATTACGGGGAAAAGAATGTAGGTTACTTTCGAGATGAGGATTCTAGGGATTACCTCGGAGACACATCGCAATTTAATCTCCGCCTTTCTTCAACGGGCACAGCTGGGAAATCAAAACCGTCCAAAATTCCATTTTTAATCCTGGATTAGTGAAGACACGATCTTTTATTAAAACTATTACGCTTTTCTCACGCCATACTTTTGACCAAAATTACAAAAAAAAATTTATTTTGAGTTTTTTACAATACCCAGGGCCATAGTTACAAACGAGCTCATTTACGAAAATACGATTTTCTGGAAATCGTAAATAAAATAATATAATACGATTATACCCTACTCTGGTTCCAAAAACGCGAAAAACGTACTAGTTTGAAGAGCATCCAAAGAAAAACTTCCTTAAAGACAAGTAAAAATGTAGGAGGGGGAAGTATCAAAGAGGGGAAATATAACGGAGGGGAAGTATAACGGAGGGGAAGTATAAAGGTGGTGAATATAACGGAGAGGGAAGTACGAGAGGAGTATACGAGGGAGAAGTATAAGGAGGGAAGTATAGGGGAGGGGGAAGTATAAAGGAGGGGAAGTATAACGGAGGGGGAAATATTACGGAGGAGAATTTTTTTTTTTTAATTTTCTTTTTTTTTTTAATTTTCCAATTTTTTTTAATTTTCCGAGTTTTTTTTTAATTTTCGCTTTTTTTCTGAAAAATTTTTAAGTTCTTTTTTCGCAAATTTTTTTAAGTGCCAAGGTAGAAATAATGGATATTTGCCCAAGAGAGGTCCCTCTCGTAACGGGTAGTATGAAATTTCTCCCTACCAAAATAATCATTTTACACCAAAAATTCGTAAAAAAATGAGGAGTAATTGGTGAAAATCGGACCAACAGTTCTGCCGCAGCGAATTTTAAAATTTCAAATACAATCCTCCGCCATTTTTTCGAAATTCAAAATAGTTTCTTGTTCACCGACAAAAGAAAATTCGACGAAAATCGGTTGAAAACTGTGGCCGTAAAGTGTTCCGAAAAAAATGCTACGGCGGACGGCCGGCCGGCACCACGACTAAGTTGAGATCGGTAAAGATCAATTTGACCCTCCGGGTCTGGAAGACCCTTCCCCAAAAACCCGACGTGAAGAGTATCACAATAACTTCTGTAAGAAAGTTAAAAATTAATATTTCAGTAGTTTTAACATAAAAGAACATTTAATCAAAGCCAAAAACAAATAAAATGCTTCTCTGGCGCCTGGTTTAATTGCTTTCATAATTGAAGCATTTACCAAGTTTTCAGACTTGATAACTTAAGAAAAATGCGGGGGAGAGAAAAAGAATTTTTCACGTCAACCATTTCTCAAAATTAAAGTTCTCAAGAGTAGTTAAAAAATAATCTAAATATAAATCAAAAGGGCTAATTTGAAACAGAAATAGCATCATAAAAGTCTGAAGAACTCGATATTTCTCGGGAAAAAAAATTTGATGAAAAGAATCCTTTTGTTTAATATTTTCAATGTAAATTGAATTACGCAAAACGTCTGAATCAGAGCGCCCGAAAAAGTGACAGACAATCGGGTCTTTTCCCTTTCATTACCCGTTTTGTTTTTCTCCGACGGTTTTAAAATGAATGTCATGGGAGAACGAATTTATTGTATTTTATCTTTTTTTTTTCCTTCTTTTCCCTTTTTTATGTAAGTGGAAATCTGATGTTTCAGGTACGAGATCAAAGAGATGATTCAGAAGATAAAACTCGTACAGGAGTCTTCTGAGAAAGAAGGGGAGATGTCTAAATGTTCGAAACAGAATAATGGGACCATTCTCCAAGCTCCGCAACAAATGAACAATATTCGTACGTATAGTTAAAACTTTTTTATATTTTTATACCGGTTTTAACTTTAAATAATATACAGGGTGGCCCAGATAAGCGAGTCAACAAAATTTAGGTTAAAAAGCATCAAAAACTGAGAAAACCTTGGTTATCCGTGTGGCCTATTTCAATCCTTTCAGGAGTAATGATTTTTCAAATATTTTTTTAATACAAAAACCTGTTTTTCCCCAAAAATTTTTAAAACTTAACTTTATGGATGAAAAATTGGATAAACGAGTGTTTATCGACCAAAAAAACTTTATAGAGCAAAAATTTTTTTTTAATCCAAAAGACGGGCAGGCCGAAAAACTGGTTGAAAAAGGGTTTTAGGGTTTTTAAGGGCAAGAAAAACAAAATATTTAAAAAAATTTTTTTCCCCAAAAACTATGTACAAAGTATAGTAAATATGGTTTCTTGGCAAAAATTCCAAAAATTTTTATTATACTTTCTGAGCGAGAGACCGAAAAAGAAGTTTCTCAACAAATTGAGCAAAGAAACCGCTTCTAGAAAATCCGATAGTAGGAATTGACCCTAAAAGCACAACGAAAATGTCCAAAATCAGGGACAGAAAACAGAAGGTTTCCTGGAGCACGCGCAGAAGGATTCGAACGTCAGATGACTTCAATTCGACGTACAAACGATTACGACGTCAAATATGACGTCCAAATCCTTCTGCGCATGCTCCAGGAGTTTCAAACCAGTTCCAAACTGTGGCTGAAACTCCGGGACCACGCGCAGAAGGAGATGACTTCAGATTTGACGTACAAAAACCGGTGAAAAATTAGGTAAAAAGGGGTTTTTTTTATTTGGCGGAAAGGCCGAGAAAATCTTTCAAAATCATCCAAAACACCTAAGAAAATGAAAAGAAGTACTAGTTTGAAGAGCTTCCAACAAAACTTCCTTAAAGAGAAGTAAAAATATAGGAGGGGGAAGATAAATAGGGAAGTATAACGGAGGGGGAGGTATAAGGAGGGAAAGTATAACAGAGGGGGAAGTATAACGGAGGGGGAAGTACTTGTATAAAGATGGAAGTTTTTTTGTTTTCAAAAAATTTCAGATTTTTTTTTTAAATTTTCCGGGATTTCCTTTTTTTTTTTGAAAAATTTTCGAGATTTTTTTCGAAAAATTTTCCGGGTTTTCCTTTTTTTTTTAATTTTCCGCGTTTTTTTTTTTTTTTGAAAAATTTTCCGCGTTTTTTTTTTTTGAAAAATTTTCCGGGTTTTCCTTTTTTTTTAAAAATTTTCCGGGTTTTTTTTTTTTTTTTTTTCCAAAATTTATAGCGGAAACCTATAGAATTTCTAATAATAGCGTTTTCTTCTTAACTGTGGGCCCTTCTTTTTTTTATGGTTTAGTTTGGAAATTTTAACCAATTGCAAATTAAAATTGACTATTTTTAGTGAGAGAACCTGGAGACACACCGGTCAGAACAGGTCCAGGGAAGAAACATGTGAGCACAGTCTTAACCCAGGACGCAGGAACCGATTCCGACACCAACAGCCACTGCGCGCTCATCCTCTGCGACGCCAGCGAAGCCATAGGTGGAGCGCCCAACACCAACGGAACCAACGGTAACAACAACTACGAAATGGGCGACCTCACATCAAGACTTCGACTTGACTACTCTACTACATCGACAAATTCCTCGGCATCCAATCCAGCCCGAAAAAAGAACCTAAAACAATCCCTGGATGTGGTATCTTCCCTTAAAAAAAATTCTTTGTGTTTAGAACCGTGTGATATAGACTGCTTATAAATTATCCAACCAGTGAGTAAACATTTTTTTTTATTATAAAACATTTTTTTTAAATGCCTAATTTTAGTATCAAAGTAATATAGTTCAAGCTTATATCAGTGTCTATATTTATTCCCAACTTTTAAGATATTTCCTCATATTTTATTATAAATAACTAGATAAGTATAATTAATAGTTTTTATTAACAAGTAAAAAGACAAGAAAAAATTATTTTCAGGTAAACTCATCTGGTTGCCCCAAAAAAACTGTAAATAATTTTTTTTTTTTACCTAACTCCAATAACAATTTTCAGTCCCAAAAGAAAGGCTTTTATTTTAACTTAAAATTTTTAAATAAAATGTTAATAATAAGTGTGAATATGGTAAAAATAATATTAAACACCAAAAAATAGGAGAATTTAAGAGTCACTTTGTAACCTAGTAAGCACTTTTATTTTTCTACTTTAGTCAAAAATGGTCATTCTTTTAAAAACCAAAAAAAAAACCAAAAAATGCACGATCATTGAAATAAAACTGAATCAATGGTGCTATTTATAAGGAAATTAGACGAAATTTAGATTAGAAAAATTGCTTATGCTTCACATATTTAAGGCTTTTTCGTTAAATAATAACCGGGTAGTTTCATTCGGCCTCTTTATTATTGAAAAATGTTGCTACTCAATGTTCTTTTCGTTTTTGTAAATAAAAATGTTATTTATAATCCCATTTCGGTAAATATGTCTTTAATTATGTGTATCGAGATCGGAAATACCGATCGCACACAATAATAAAAATTTAGTATTTTATGGCTTGAGCTTATTGTAAACCATGCAGTTGTTGGCTGTGACTGTTAAGATTTGTATCACTTATTTAAAAAAAATTAATTAATTAATAAAAAAAAAAAAATAGGTGGGTTTGAATATTATTTAAAAGTGCACGTTTTCATTTATCCGAGGAAAAGAAATCTCACTGACGAGGGTCCCAAAAAATTTAATTTTTTTTATAAGACACTACTTTATAAAATTGGATCAATGAATCAATAAAACAATTTTTTTTGTCCTCAAAATCAGTCGCACATCAGAGCTGGGCGTTTCATATTTATGAATATGAATAAATTCGTGAAGCAAAAATTTGTGAAAATTAATACTAATTTAACAAAAATTTATCAATTTTATTTTAAAAATTGATTAATTTCTATATAATCTATCACATCAGATTTATATGATAGATTAATTTCTATATATCATATCTGATAGATATGATAGATTAATTTTATATAAACTATCATATCTGATAGATATGATAGATTAATTTCTATATAATCTATCATATCTGATAGATATGATAGATTAATTTATATAATCATATCTATCAGATACATTCTATAGTATCTATCATATCTATTAGATATGATTCTATAATATCTATCATATCGTCGCGTTAGTTCTAACACCAGA
Source organism: Orius insidiosus (assembly GCA_014119065.1). Lineage (NCBI taxonomy): Eukaryota > Metazoa > Arthropoda > Insecta > Hemiptera > Anthocoridae > Orius > Orius insidiosus. The sequence continues at coordinate 20,452 of JACGAQ010002622.1, forward strand.
TAAGTCATTTTTCCTAGGTTTTCAGGATAGCCAAAATTTCTTAATTAATTTCTCACCTGTTGGCTAAATCGTGAACTACGCGTTTTCTGTTGGTAATAGGGTTAAACTACCAACGGAATTCGATTCTCCACAAAATTACCATCAGAAACAATGCCTAACTCAAAATTGATAAAACATTACTTATCCAGTGTTAGAACTAACGCGACAATATCTTATAGATATGATAGATCGTCATATTTGATAAGACGTCATATTTGAGGTCTACAAATCATTTGATCATATCTTAAGATATGATAGATCTATCAGATATGATTATATTATAATAGCTTTGTTCCAACCTCAATTTGACTGGTTTGAAACTCCTAGAGCATGCGCAGAAGGATTTCGACGTCATATTTGACGTCTTCAAATCATTTGTTCGTCAAATCTGAAGTCATCTGGCGTCAAATTTGAGGTGCAGATCTTTCTGCGCATACTCCAGGAGTATGCAAACCATTTCAAACTGGGTGAGAACAAAGCTAATATCTATCACATCTATAAGACATGATTCTATAATCTATCACATCTATAAGATATGATTCTATGATATCTATCATATCTATGAGATATGATTCTATGATATCTATCATATCTATGAGATATGATTCTACGATAGCAGTCATATCTATCAGATACATATGATTCTACGATATCAATCATAGCTATCAGATATGATTCTACGATATCTATCATATCTATCAGATATGATTCTACGATATCTATCATATCTGATTCTACGATAGAATCAGATATCTATCTATCTGATAGATATGATTCTACGATATCTATCACATCTATCAGATATGATTCTACGATATCTATCATGTCTATCAGATATGATTCTACGATATCTATCATATCAATCAGATATGATTCTACGATATCTATCATATCAATCAGATATGATTCAAGATATATATCAGATATGATTCTATAATATCTATCAGATATGATTCTATTATAAGTATCTGTCAGATATGATTCTTAATATCTATCATATCTATCAGATATGACTATAATATCTACCATATCTATCAGATATGATTCTGCGATATCTATATCATCAGATATGATTCTACGATATCTATCTTATCTATCAGATATGATTCTACGATATCTATCATGTCTATCAGATATGATTCTACGATATCTATCATATCTGATAGATAAGATAGATATTAGAGTAGATATTAAATTAGATAGAAATTTAATTCAAATATTAAAAAACCAGATATAAGAAAAATTAATAGCATATAACAACTATAGATATGATTAATTAAATTAAATTATTAAAAAGATATGAATATCAATAAATTCACAAGCATACTTCATTCACTTTCAAATATTTTAGCTTCAAGAATATATTCATTTTGTATTTATGAATATGAATACATCTAAATCTGCCGCACATAATTTTCCCCCCTCAGCAGTGGGTTTCTAGACAAAAAAAAACTCTCAATATTCATAATTTTCAATGTCTAGCTTAAATTCTTATAAATATTTGCATCATTTTAAATTTTATTATGCCATAGATTTTCGACAAAAAGATATATGCCTGTATATCCAAGGGGGTCCATGTAGAAAAAAAAATATAGCAAAAAAATATGTAAAAAATAGCCGCATGTAAATAGAAACAGGAAATCCTGTACAGATAGTAAAAAAAAATTTAAAAAGTGGTTTTAGTTAGTAGGTACACAGGGTTACCAAAATTTAAAAAACACGAGAATGCAGATAGTCTATTGGTGTAAATAAAAGTATTTTTCTTATTTAGTGCTTTTGATGTTAGTTTCTTTCTTTTTTTAAGAAAACCACTATTATCATATCTGTTATGTTCAATATAGATATATTTTATAAAAAACGAAATATATAATGCTGTTTTCGTAATTTTTGTCTAAATTTCTTACATCCTTGAAATGAAGGGTTCTAGAGAGAAGGGCGTCCACATTTCATTCTCAAGATGGTCTAAAGGCCTTAAGATTTAACTCTTTTGAAAGAGATTTATGATTGGGAAAATTATTAAACTTTTAAGTTTAAATTCTTACCTTGACATTATCGACAAGAGCTACAGTGCAATCAAGATTAGAACCTCCAATAACAACCTTTAATATTAAAAAAATAATATGTTAAAAAATATATTTTATTAAAATTTTGACCTGTGAATAAAGTAATTTTGTTTAATTAAATTTTTTTTTGTGGGATAGGGATTTTTTTTTACTTTATTAACAGGTTTTTAAACAGGAAAATCATACCGGCTTTTTGGTTTCTTCTTTGACAAAAGGTATTTTGTCATTCCTGAGAATTAGAATTATAAATAAAATATTTATAATATTTTTTTACTTCTTTATCAAGTTATTGTATTCAACGGCGACTTTTGAACCAATCAGAGCATTGTTTTTGATAAGAGCGATATCTTGAAAGAGAGAAAAAAAATATATAAATAATAAAAATGATAAAAAATTACTTGTTTCAAGACTTTTTCCGTGAGTTAGTTGGCTGACTTTGTCTAAAACGAAAGGAGTGACGTCTTTTCCGATGATTCCTATTTTTTCAGCTTCATCGAGCGCCAGATCGATCGTCGCTTCCATTTTTTGTACTAAAAGTCAATTTTTAAAAAAATTAAATTTATAAAACGTACGGTCGATGGAGAACTGCGTAGGGACTGGGACGGCGAGAAGGATTCCTGAATTCATCCGCGTAATTTTGCAGCTGTGAAGAAGAGCAGCGGCTTGGCGAGGATCTGTTACATGATATGGCGAAAGGTGGCCTGATTCTTCCGTGTAAAATGCGGGGAATTTTTTACTTGCACCATAAGTAACAACACAAACTCCTTCAGTTTCCTAAAAAATAAAATGAAATTTAAGAACTAGAAAAACGCCCTAAAACTCTAATTAAAGGTGATTTTGACATAAAAACTTAGAAAAACATGTGAAGAAGGTTCTCGGCTGATAGGTCGAGAAAAACTGATTGAAAATCTATTAAAAGAATTATTGGGCAAAAGATTTACGAAAACTCGATTAAGGAGGGGGAAGTATAAGGGAGGGGAAGTTCAAGGACGGGAAACTACAAAGGAGGGGGAATAATATTCAATCATTTAGACAAGGGGTTTCTCGGCTGATAGTCGAGAAAAACTATTGAAAATCTATTGAGGAAGAATTATTGGCAAAAGATTTAGAAAACTCGATTGAGGAGGGGGAAGTATTAAGGAACGACAAAGGAGAGGGAACAATATTTCAATCATTTAGACAAATTTTCAATTTTTTTCGGAAAATTTTCATTTTCATTTTTTTGGTCAAAAAATTGTGTAAGTTTTTTATTTTTTTAAAGAATATGCAGTTTTATTTTTTATTTTTTTATTTTCTAAGTTTTTTTTTTTTCGAAAATTTTCCCAAGTATCAAGGAAGAACATTTAATAATGGGCTCTTTGCCCTTAGGGATGAGCTTCTTGTAATGGGTGGAAGTATAAAATTTCTCCCTACTAAAAAAGAAAATTCTTTATACACCAAAAATTTGTTAAAAAATAATATAAGGAGTATTTGGAAAAAAATTGGTAAACTATGGCTGTAAAGTGATCCGAAAAACGGACGGACGGCCGGCCGGCACAACAGACAATGTTGAAATCGGTAAAGATCAATATTCCATTTGACCCTCCGGGGTCTTGAAGACCCTTCCCTGAAAACCCGACGTGGAAGGTATCGCAATAACTTCTTTAAGGATGTTAAAAAGGCGTTTCTGTGCAAAGAGACCCAAGAAAACATTTAAAATTTTTTCAACACAATAAGCCAAAAAACCATGACAAACTCCCAGAAACTTAATAATCTGGGTAATTTTTGTTAAAAAGCTTAGGCAAACGCTCAAAAATTAGGTGATAAGTGGGTTTCTTCGCCAAAATATCAAGAAAAAAATGGATATCTTCCCAAAAGACCAAGTAAACGCTTTATTTATTTAAAAGACTTAAAAGACACTAAAATAACTGTTTAACTGCAGAAAAACACCAATAAAAACGCTTAAAAGTTAGTTAAAAAGGGGTTTAGAGGTGATTTTTGCATAAAAGCTTAGATAAACTCCCAAAAAATCAGGTGAAAATGGGAATTCTTGTCCAAAATAACAAGAAAAACATGAAAAAGTAGGCTTACAGTCCAAAGGACCAAAAAAAAACCAAAAAATTTGGTAAAAGTAAAATAGTAATATTTAAAGAATCTTACTAAGTATTCTAAAGTTCTTTCAATGTCGAGAATACTTTTAACTCCGCTGGAAACGACCATAATAGAATGTTTCCCAAGTTCTACCAAATCGGCGCTTATATCTAAAGTTGATTCTCCGTAGCGATGTACTCCTCCGATTCCCCCTGAAAAACAATACAATAAAGTCTTTTATTAGAAGCTTAAAACCTGTGACGAAAACGTCGATGCCGACGGATCCAGCGACTAAAAGCGTTCCAGAAACAGTTAAACCACCGTTAAGCTTCTAAAAATGAAGTTAAAGTTAAGAAAGTGTGAGGGTATCACAATACGTTGCTTATAACGTATGGGAAATCTCTTCTTGATGTTTTGATTGCTTTGCTTTGAGGGTCGGCCAACTCAGCAATTTGTTTATCTTCCAATCCAACCATTATTTTACCCTTCATAATCGCCATTAAAGCCGGGACAGCTCCCTGAAAAAAAAAATTAAATTTTTGTTAGTAGGGAGAAATTTGGGCTCCACACGCCCATTCTGAGTGGACTGGATGGGAGAAGACCTTCGTTTTTTCTACGTGAAATTTTTAAAACAAAAAATACCTGCGCTCGGATGATATTCTGAACGTCGAGAGTCGTCTTAAGATTCTGCGGGTGCGGCATTCCATGGGTGATGATGTAGATTCTAAAGCGACGATCGGTTTTTTCTTATCAAAAGCGTTCTTAACTTCAGGGGAAACTTCGAATACTCCTGAAGAAAACTGACGGACGAACTTAGTGATGTTTCGGCTTTTCTTTAACATTTTGGGCTTTCAGAAATTAAAGATAAAAATACAAGAGCCAAGGAGTCGACAGTCACTGAACACTGATAAGTTGATAACGAATAAAACCTTCCCGTAACCTACTTGATGACAACAAACTACACGTGTTCTTCGTGCAGTAGTACCAACTACGAGGATCCAATGGACCTCAGCCTCAAAGTAAGTTACTGATGATATCCTACTTCATGACAGCAAACTACACGTGTTTCTCGCTCAGTATTACCAACTACGCGAAGATGCCCACTAAGCCTAAAAATTACGTCTCTGACAACAACTTCCTGGCTACAAACAAAACTTTTCCTCAATCAGTATTACCAACAACGCGAATCCTGAAGATCCCCAAGGAAGAAGATGCCTAAGAATCATCGACAAAACCGTCTACTCTAAGAATTAAAATTCAAAAAGCAGAAACCTTAAAATTATAGTTTTATACTGGGGTGCAGTGTATTCCAAAGTTAAAAATAAAACATTTACACAAATAAAAACAGAAGGAAAAAAAACTTTAATCATGACGATGAAGATGCGAAAACAAATAACCGCCAAGAAAGACACCAAGAAGCAATAAGCCTAAAAGGATTAATCCATTTCCAACTTTTGTATCAAATAATTCAAAAAATCTATTAAAAAATGTATTAATATTTTTTAACGTTTTTATTTTATGACTTACGAATTGATTTGTCGGGAGAGGTTACGATATGTCCGGCGTAGATATCGACGGATGATCTTCTTCTTGAAATATTCCAGGTACGCTTGGCCCTAAAAACTACTAGTGACCGAAAATGGAACTAAATTAATGTTTACCCGGAGGCTCGATAAAGGTTTTGTGCTGCATGATGAAACATGTTTCGCATCTGAAAAACACGATTTCAATGAAAAAAAAACAAGGTAGAAAAAATGAAAGTTTTTGCCCAGACAGGCACACCGAGCAGAAGTGATTTCAGCCAAATTTCTCCCTACTGTATTCTCCTTAATGTCAGAGATTTTCATAGTTCTTGTTCAAGGTTATCCCTCGATTTCCCGGTTAAAGCAACCCAGTTTTTGGGGGCAAAAAGCACAAAATTATTGATTTTTGGGGGCTTTCTCAATTTTTCGGGGAAGATAAATACTTTTCACCAATTTCAAAAGTTTTCCGCAGTTTTTCCGCTAAGATACACCATATTTAACCGGCATATTGGGCGGCATCCTAGATTCTTTGTTATTTTGGTGGGAAAACCCATTTTTGTGTGAGCCTTTCTTTTGCAAGGGCCTTTGGAGGGATCGAACCCACGACCTTTGTACCCAAAGACGTCTTCCCAGCCATAGAATTTGAAAAATTTTACCGAATGCATGATACCGCCTTCATGATTTTTACGCCAAGGGACTATTTTATGTCGATGCCTATCGTCTTCCTCTTCATCATCTTCGGAATCTTCGGAGTCATCAGAATCTGAAGATTCGTCGCCATTCTTTTTGCGTGCATCACGTTCCATTTTAGTTTTATTCTTTCTTTTCCCATCTTCGTGGTTCATTTTAAGCTTTCTTCGCCATTCTTCGTGTTCCTGCTTCTGCCTTTTTTTCCATTCTTTATGAGCTTCTTTCTGCTTCCTTTTGAACTCATTATGATCCTCTTTTGCTTCTGTTTCCAAGTTTGATGTTCCTCTTTGAGCTTTCGGATATGTTCCAACTTTCTTTTTGCATCCTTTTCTTTTCAGCAACGTATTTCATCCATTCTTCGTCGGTGAGAAGAGACCGCCATATCAATTCGCTGCTGCTTTCACTGCTTATTATTCGGACGAAGGTGCCTTCTGGAGATGATCTGGCTTATCAGGAGGCTGATCTCTTCACGAACGTCATGTAAATCCAATTCGCTATATTGTATTTCATCGTCCAAATGTTCATCTTGACAATTATCGCATATCCAATCGGGATCTTGGCTTGTACCTGGGATCGGTTCTAAACTACACTGTACGCATGCGTTCTCCGTTTTACAATAGAAGCCGTTTTCTTCAAGATCTTTAAATTTGACTTCACGTGCATAACTGTCTAATTGCTTCCAGTGCTTACGTTCATCGCGGAGCTCCTTTTGACGTCATGATGCCTCTGTTTTTCATGCTTCAGAGCCTCCTTGCTCTTCTTCTTATGATCCTTTTTAATCTCTTTTTCCAAATCGGGACCATTCGGACGAAGTCTTCGCTTTTCCGAATTCTCAACGCGCTCTTTGTATCCGTCATGACATTTCTTGTGACTCATGGTCCATTTTAAAAGCTTTAATGAGTCCTTTCGGCGTTATCGTAGCTGGCGACTTACATTCTCATATGATAAAAATAATTTTATGAAGCGGGTGATACAGTGCGGGCGTTCCGTTATTGCCATAGTGGCTTTTTCGCGTTTATCTCAAAATGCTTTCACTAAAAAGGTTCGAACTTTTGGAGCCGTTTTTGAGGATTTGATCTCAAATTGAAGGGTGAAGGAACAAAAAATGAGTTGTAATGGAAAAGTCTAACAAGGAGAAAGTAAATACATGGTTAGGTTGGATGTGGGTCAAATGGAGTTGTGGATCTTTGTGTCCCACTTGAATAGCCTCTTCTTGTTTCCAGCGTCGCTGTTTTTTTCCTATCAATTTTTTTTAGAAATTAAAGTCGGTTATTGTGGCTTCAAGTGTGTGAAATGACAAAAGGTGGATAAAAAAAAGTGGTTTTGCAAACATACAATAAGTCGAGGAACGTCATAATTGCCTATGGCGGGGCGGTTAGAGACGGGAGCAATTAACATTGGTAACGGAGAAGAGGTTGGCTTTGGGCTTGGCTGGGAGGCCGGATAACGGAGACAGTCGTCCGGCTATTTCAATAGAAGACTTGCCGCTACCCGACAATGTATGCACAGATCTTTTGACTTTCACCCTCCTCGCCGGGTAGGTAGCGCGAAGAGTGCGACCCCGTCAGGGCTTTTTCGTCGCTTCATCATCCGAGAAAAGCGTGACTTCGATTAATTAAACACCTCTCGCTTTCATCGCTTTTTAATAGATGGAAAATCCGAACTTGATATGCACATCGATCTTTATCTTTTTTCAAACCTTCACACACCGATGAATTAAAAAGTGCAAGCGGTTAAAATTACTTCCTCTTCACTTTCTTCAAAGAAAAAATTGTTGAAAAAATCTTAAAATCATATGTCCATCAACTTTTATCGGGCAGAAAATAAAGGCAGATCCTGTTTTCTGCTCCCTAACGGGCTTTTAGTGAGCAGAAAAAGAGGCAGATCTTTTTTTTCTTTTTCTGCTCCCTAATGGGCTTTTAGTGAGCAGAAATAAGGAGGTCCTCTGTTTTCTGCTCCCTAATGGTGTTTAGTGAGCAGAAAATAAGGAGAGATCCTCTGTTTTCTGCTCCCTAATGGCTGTTTAGTGAGCAGCAATAAGAAGGAGATCCTCTGTTTTTGCTCCCTAATGGGCTTTTAGTGAGCAGACAATAAGAAGGATCCTCTGTTTTTGCTCCCTAATGGTTTAGTGAGCAGAAAATAAGGAGGCAGATCCTCTGTTTTCTGCTCCCTAATGGGCTGTTTAGTGAGCAGAAAATAAGGAGGCAGATCCTCTGTTTTCTGCTCCCTAATGGGCTGTTTAGTGAGCAGAAAATAAGGAGGCAATCCTCTGTTTTCTGCTCCCTAATGGGCTGTTTAGTGAGCAGAAAATAAGGAGAGATCCTCTGTTTTCTGCTCCCTAATGGGCTTTAGTGAGCAGAAAATAAGGAGGAGATCCTCTGTTTTCTGCTCCCTAATGGGCTTTTAGTGAGCAGAAAATAAGGAGGGATCCTCGTTTTCTGCTCCCTAATGGGCTGTTTAGTGAGCAGAAATAAGGAGGAAGATCCTCTTTTCTGCTCCCTAATCTTTAGTGAGCAGAAAATAAGGTCCTCTGTTTTCTGCCCCTAATGGACTGTTTAGTGAGCAGAAAATAAGGAGGCAGTCCTGTTTTCTGCTCCTAACGGGCTCTTTAGTGAGCAGAAATAAGGGGGTCCTTTTTCTGCTCCCTAATCTTTAGTGAGCAGAAAATAAGGAGGTCCTCTGTTTTCTGCTCCCTAACGGACTCTTTAGTGAGCAGAAAATAAGGAGGAAGGTCCTCTGTTTCGCTCCCTAACTTTTAGTGAGCAAAAAATAAGAGGCCCTCGTTTTCTGCTCCCTAATGGCTCTTTAGTGAGGAGAAAATGATCCTTGTTTCTGCTCCTAACGGGCTTTTAGTGAGCGAAATAAGGAAGGTCCTCGTTTTTTGCTCTCTAACGGGCTTTTTAGAGAGCGAAAATTAGGAGGCAGGTCCTTTGTTTCTGCTCCCTACGGATTCTTTAGTGAACAGATAATAAGGAGCAGGTCCTGTTTTCTTCTCCCAATCGGACTGTTTAGTGAGCAGAAAAGGCCCTCTGTTTTCTGCTCTCTAATGGACTCTTTAGTGAGCAGAAAGTAGGAAGGCAGTCCTCTGTTTTCTGATCCCTAACGGACTCTTTAGTTAGCCCTTTATCACTGGTCCACCAACTTAACCGTCCGTTTAGTGAGCCCTTAATCAATTACCCACACATTCACGCCACCCACATTTATATCGACATCGTTGGGACCTCTCAGGTGTTTTTTAAGCATAAACGTTGACCCCTGAAGTCTAATATTAAAGTAATCAAAATAATAGATCTCAAGATGGCCAAAAATATCGATTTTAATTTTTTGACCTCGGAGTTTAAGGAGATAACTCAAAATTCCGGTTTTGATGCAGAAAAATATGTAGATTTAAGAGTAGGGCTAATAAGGCCCGGTTTAAATGAGACCTATTAAGTTTTATAGTTATTTCAGGGATTTCCGAAATTTCACCGTGTTTAAAAAAAAGAACAAAAAAAAACGTAACATGTTGTTTTTTCATATCGAAAAGTCGAACGTCTAGACTTAAGTGAGTCGCACGCTGGTGGTAATCGATGCCGGTGTGTGGTCGTAAAACAGGAAACCGAAGAAGAAGAAGAAAAAAACGTAAACAAAGAGTTCCGCGACGCATGTATTGAAGAACAATAAGGAGATAGAAAGATGGAGAAAAAAAAAGCCTGTTTTTGATGAAGAGGTGATGAAGAAGAGAGATGGATGGTCCCCTCTCTCGACCGTATGAGAATTGGGCCAGCCAGCATGGGGCCGCCTGAGACCTACAGCGGAGATCCCATCGCGAAAAAAAAAAGCCCACCGACATTTTTTTTCAATCCAATTACCATTTTATTTTATAAACAATGGAAATCTCACTCTCCGATCTTCGTATTCGAATGATTTATTGAAACTTTTCGAGTTTCTCGGCCCACGCATTTCGAGATAGTCAATGGATTTGAATGAGTGGCGGGCGAAAAGAGAGAGAAAGAAAGAAAAAAAAAAAGAAGGGCATCAATGACTTGTCTCGCCACTTACCCGACGTTACTTTTCTCAAGATAATGGCACGTTTGACCTTTACTATGTACCTACGTTTCCCATTACCTCCGTTATTTATACCCCTCTCGTTCAACCTTCTTTCCTGGTCCAAAGTTTAGAGCCAAAAAAATTTTTTCCCAAAAATCTTTTGACGTCTTCAATTTTGACTCCCAAAAGGTGATCTCTCTATCAAAAAGTGATGGGTCCGGGTTCGGGAGGAGGGGACGAGGGCGACAACGATAATAGAGAGACCGCCGCGAGAAGGAAGGAAGAAGACTCAAAAAAAGGAGAGGGAGAGCCACCCGACTCGAAGAAGAAGCCTTCCTCCCAGAAAGATCACCGGGAGGATCAGTCCTAAATCGGACCCGACACAATGTACAGTGCCGTTCTGTTTATATTCCTCGCATTATCCACGCGTCATCTACTCGTCTACGCACAAGGTAAAACTTAAAAAAAAATTTTCACCGGAATTTTTGACCGGTCTAATTTATTCAAAAGCTAAGGAATGCCACTGGAACAAGATTGATAACACGCTTAAATGGTGTTTGGAATTTGAAGCATGTTTATTCTTTTTTAACATACCAATTCTTCATTTTTCGTGTCAATATCTCCTTAGGAATTCATCCTAACCATAAGGTATAAAAACTCAAAATTTCATCCTTTTTTTAAAGATTAATATGAAAAGTGCTTGTCAACGTCTGAAAGAAAAGAGGTTCTGCTATCTATGAAAGAGCTGCAAATCCACAATATTTAGTTTGGGTCGCGATATTTAAGGATGGCTAGAGATTAGATTAGCTGACAATATTTTTGATATGAAAATAGGGTTACTTTTTTCGCCATAGGCGATTTGAGAGTTTCTCAAAGAGTAGTGATTGGATTACCCTTCATGTTGGTGTTTGGGAGAGGGCTATCGCCAAAATTGATTTTTTTTCCCAGCAACTTTCGGTGTTTTATCCTTGGAAGTTAATAGCAGTTATGAGAAAGAGGTCTTGTAGACCCCATAGGGTCCGCGTGACCCATGATCTTTACCGATCGTGATGGCAGTGGCGCTCTTATATTTTGGGCCACAAATAGGGTCAGAGTCAACCAATTTTTACTAAATCAGCTAGGGAGTATTTCAAATTCGAGGAAACAGCATTTCTCAAAAAGGAGTCAGTTTTCTTGCAGAAACCTTTGAGTCATATGACTGGAGATCGTTCTATCGGGAAGGGTCCTCCGTTTTTTTTTTCCATCCATCGCCATTTTCCTTCGCGATTTCGTCCTGGGCCCATTTTTCCGAATTTAAGGGATTTTTCCTCGATTTTTGCACAAAAAAACTGATTTCTTCTTTCCTTCGGGTCAGGAACCCCTTTTTTAGGGAATTTGGAGAGTTTTTCTCGATTTTTGAACATCAAAATATCTTACCAGATACATAGAAGCTTTTTGGTTTTCGACCCTGAAAACCTTTTTTGTAAATCAGATTTTTTAGGAGTTTTCCTACAATTACTGCCAACAGAAAACCCTCTTTTTACCGGATTTTCTCTTTTTTCTGATTTTTGCGAGTTTTTCTGGCTATTTCCTCAAATCAACACTCTTTTTGTGTTCCTTCTTGAGACCGAAAAGATCTTTTTGCCGGATTTTCCTTCGGCACAATAGGAGTTTTCCACGTATTTGTGACGTAGAAACACTTTTTCCCAATTTTTTAGGCGTTTTTCCCACTGTACTTCGCCGGAAAACTCCTTTTTCAACTGATTTTTAGGCGTTTTTCACACTTTTTTCGGCCAATTAACTAAGTTTTGCTCTTTCGCGCGAGAAAACGTCTTTAAGTGCCTTTCACCCGGTTTTTCCGACGGAGAAACCTTTTTCTCGTAATTCTCATGGCGTTTTCCAACGCCCGAGAATTTTTTCGCCAGATTTTTGGCTTCAGCTGCGGTATTCGACCAAAAAAACCTTTTTGCCGCGTTTTTGGGAGGTTTTCCAGTTTTTTTGGCCGATGAATCGGCTTAATAGGAGTTTTCCACGTATTTGTCACGTAGAAAAACTTTTCTCCCTAATTTTTTAGGCGTTTTCCACAGTACTTCGCCCGAGAAACTCCTTTTTAACTGATTTTTTTAGGCGTTTTTAACGCTTTTTGGCCAATGAACTACAAGCTTTGCTCTTTCGCGCGAGAAGGCGTCTTTTAAGTGATTTTCACCCGGTTTTTCCGACGGAGAAACCCTTTTCTCGTAATTCTCTTGACGTTTTCCAACGCCCGAGAATTTTTTTGCCAGATTTCTGGTCTTCATCTGCGGTATTCGACCAAAAAACCTCTTTGCCGTGTTTTTGGGAGGTTTTCCGAGTTTTTTTTTTTTTTTTCGAAAACGAAATCTCAGCAGTTTCTTGCTGCGCAATGGCCGTAGGATCTTCACCAACTTTACACCAAGGATTCCATACACTGAGGGAAATTTTTTTCGGTCCCCTATTCGGCGTTTTTCTGCACTTATTGCTAAAGGATAAAAAGCATTTTTGGAAGCAAGCCATCCCACTTACTTTCTGCAAGAAGTTCCCAGCAAGAAATCCACTTTAGCAAATCATTGCCATAGATTTCAACAAAAATTAAAACTTTGATCTTTGATGAAAACAGTCTTAATATTTTAGCTATTTTTTCCCTGCAAAAGTCCTCGATGCATCAAAAAAATAATTTATTAACATTTCATTCTAATTCAGCCATAAACATCAATTTTGAATGATTTTTTTTTCTCCACCCATCCATTTAAAAGACGTCAAAGAAGAAAAAGTACTTAAGATAAAGAAGAAGGAAAAAAAAAGGCCCAGGCGTCGTGGTCGGGGGAATGATCGTGAGGTGGACATGAATGAAGTGGAAGAGTAACAATGAACCTGAAGGTATCATTAAGGCCTCGAGGGTAAGGAGGAGGGGCGGTTTTTCGCAAGACCGGTTAGACAAGTTCTACGCTTCCGAAGTGCTTACCTATATCTCACCGGAAGAGAAAATAGTTTTTACCCGAATATTGTAAGGTTTAAAAAAAAATCTTGGTCCGTGCGAGGAGGTCACCAACCGCAGGTGACACTTCGTGAGGCGAAAGGTCTTCTCCATTTGTCATTGTTTGAAAAAAAATCCTTATCACGAATTCTACACGCTACCTCTTATGAATAAACGTAGTTTAAAAACCCAAAAGAATATTTCAATAACGCACGACTTATGGTGTGGATTGTCTGTAAATATTGTATTTTATTGTATAAAGGATGCTGGACGGAAAACGGTGAAATCGTTGAAGGTGGAAAGTTAAAAACGGCGAATCCCTGTCTGGAATGCTTCTGCGTTAACGGAAAGATTCAATGCCGTCTCAAAATTTGTCCGCCGCTCCCGAGACCACCTCCTCAATCTTGTGTTTTGCTTCAAAAGCCAAATTCTTGTTGTGGGAAGCTCATATGCCCGGGTTAGTGTACAGTTTGTGTATAAAAACAAAAACCTCAAAGACTAAACTTTAATGTTTTATAGGTAAACATAATGAAAAAGCAAGATCTAACTTAGAAACGAAGCTTGAGCACGATTCAGAAGGTAGGAAAAATTTAAGCATTGAGAAGAGAGAACGCGAAAGTGTCTTCATCCGGCGCTTCCCGATGGCTTACGAACTCTCTCTATCTCAAATCAACCATTTCCCGACGTATTTATTAATTAAGTTTTTAGGCTGTATGTTAAATGGGACGCTATACGCTGAAGGATCTGCCATGATGTCTTCTCTCTGCGAATACTGCTATTGCATAAAAGGAAAGCAGCATTGTGTACGACCGCAGTGCACTCTATCTGTGGCAGGCTGCAAACCAGAATACAGCAAACATTCGTGTTGCCCGACGAAATATAACTGTAGTAATTTAAACCCGGTTTCTTCACGACGACGCTGCCTTCGTCGACGGAATCTTCGGAAGGATGTTGGTCTTCAGGTGTCAAATACCCGGAAGGCGAAAGAGTCCAGAATGCTGAGAAAAGATGCGAAAACTGCTATTGTATGCTAGGGAAAGTTAGATGTGATCCGATTATTTGTAATATGACGCATTTGGACCACTGTACGCCTGTTCATAACCACCGACATTGTGTCCCATCAGCTATAACTGTAGCACAAATCTAAATGATACAAATATGACTACGGTAGGTTAAAAAACATAATATCTTTTGGCTTTTCTTTCTTTCAGAGCAAAAAGGTGTTTGATTCACTGGGCATTTGCTCCAGTGTCCAAACTTGGGTATCTTGTCATCTAAGGTCATATTTTTAATTAGGAAATCGAGAAACGTCGACCTTCACTGAAACGTCGACAGAATTTTCGGAGAGCACGACCCCATTTTCGACTGAGGCGACCACTCTCGAAGCCTTCAACGACACCGAGTTAAGATCAGGTGATGATCAATACGAAAGAGAAACTACGACCGAAATTTGACCACTTTGCCCATCACGACATGAAAAGCAACCCAACACGTCCGATTCCAGCAGTGATAGAAGCGATTATAAATCGTACGTTAGAACGCGAAGGAGACTACGGAGAATACGACTACAATGAACCATCGCTACCGCCTTCATTGCCAACTTAAAGTAAAAAATGATTTTTCTTCTGCTTTCTCTTTATTTTATTTTAGGATCATTCCATTCGTGGCTGCTGACGCCGTCGTGAACGGGAATGAAGGGAGCGAGTTGTTCGAACAGAACGAAACAAAATTTAAGACGACACAAGAACCAATTTATTACGAGTTGCCTAAAGATAGTAAATTTTCTCCTCCGTCTGAAACCGAAGGTAAACTTTATAGCTTTTCGATATCCATCTAATTATTATTAAGGTGGTTTTTTGCCTCGTGACCCGAACATCGACGGACCGTTTTACGAGTCGAAGATCGTCGGAAACTCCGGCGAACCCGAGACGACCTCAGAAGTGAAATTCCCTCCGTGACCGAAGCTCCGCTTTTCGAAAATGGTATTTATAGATCGTAAACCAAAAGAAACTACATTTTTTATCCTTCAGGACAGTGTAAATCCAAAGGCGTAACATACCATCACGGAGAGGTCGTGAGTGAACCCAAAGCCTGCGAACTTTGCGTCTGCTATTTTGGAAAAATTCATTGTCAAAAAGCCAAATGCGACGCCTCTCAATGCCATAAAGACTCATGCTGTCAATGCGGTAAAAAATCTTTCATCTCCCTATTTTTTATTTTTTTAATTTTTAGACACTCCATCAAAAGTGACATCTCCAACTACATCCCGGAAAGTCTATCCAATTTGCCGGCAAAACCATAGCAGATGTCATCGTTACTCCAGATCCTTTTAAAGACGTATAAGAACGGAGCCTGCACCTGACCTTGAGCACATACTTAAAGATATGATGCCGCATATAGGAAAAACGAAAAATGACACAGAAAGAAATAAAATCATAGAAAAAAAGAACGAAACGCACACAACTTTGTCGCCAGAAACCTCCACTGATTATGAGGAACTGTCGTTCAGCAGTGTTTTCGACCTTTTTTTCAACGATGACACCAAAAAACCGTCCATTTTCGACGAGTCGAACCCGGAGACGAACCTAATCGTCCACGCAGATGAAAGAGCCGACCATTTCAAGCCAAACTCCTCGGACAATACGACATCAAATACAACACGACGGACAAAAACGAAAATTCTGATAACGCCATAAAAGGACTACTGAAACTCGCTGGTTGCAACATCTACGGGAGGATGTACCGAGTCGAAAAAATAATCGCCGAACTCGAACATGTTTGGAATGTAAATGCACCGAAATGGGAGTTCAATGTAAAAAATTAAACTGCTGAACCTTTTTCACACTTGCCTCAAAAACCAGCGATCTCCGATCTTCTCTCTTTGAAACCTCACATCAATCCAATCAAATTGGAAATTTGCTAGTCAACTTTTTTACATCTTTCATTCTTCTGGTTCTATTTTTATATATTTCTTCTATCAGGGCTTGGAAATACACAATAAAAAACGCGGGGTTTGTAGGCAGGAATCTCCGGGGCGATCCGACATCTCCGTATTCAGGACGAAGAAGGAAATGAGTGACTTGAACTATGGACCAATAAGATCGTAACGTGCCCCACTTCGTTCTGAAAGTACCAATGAACTACCCCCCCCCCCCCCCCCAAATCAACGAATTCCCATGGCCGACCGAATTCTTCGGGCGGAAGATCTGGGGAAACTGGTGGCAGAGAAGAAAAAATAACAGGCAGAATACCCAAAAAAAACGCGCCAAAATCCGGTAATTCGGTCAAAAATTGAAAGGGGAAAAGTGAACATTGGCGTAGACATCATTGGGGTGAAGGGAGCGTTTTGTGGCAGAAAGGCGAGAAATAAAAGAAAAAAGATGTTTCTATGACAAAAACTTAGGAAAAAGGGTTTTTTCTAGGGCGAAAGTCCAAAGAAGCGCCCGAAAAGCGAACAGTGGCGCCCGTGTAATTCGTGCTTGAAAGAGGGTTAGGAACTCCGCGGAAAATGGATGCTTCAGCAACGCTATGACCGACGCAATAGGCCCCTGAATTCAATTTTTCTTTGTCATCCAAGCCCTGATTATAAATAATCAAAAAATAATGATTTATTTCTAGTTAAAGTTGAAAGAGGCTATTTTATTGTTAAATATTTATTAACTAAAAAATCCTTTAGGCTTAAGATTGGTGAGGTTAAAATAAAAACTTTTCAAGTAGATAGTGCCATTGTTACTTGATTGTCTTTCTATTTTTTTCTATGATCTCAGCGATGAAATAAAAAATGCTTTTTTACTACTTTAGTTTCAAAGGAGTTTGGCAAAAAAATAGTTCGAGGCCGTTCATGGGCACTTTCATTACTCATTGCACAAACCAATAGAAACCTCAACATCTTTCTGTAATTGTTGAAATTGAATAAAGAAATTCATTTTTGATTTTTGTCGATCTTGAGAAAAAGCACAGTTTTTAGTTTTTATTTTGTAATAAAAATGCTGTGAAGACAAATGGGAAAATAAAGATGGAGGGAGTGGTAAGTGGAGATTTTGATTTGATGTCGAAATGGCCGAGGTAGTTTCCGAGAAGCGTGTAGATGAAAGGGTTTTCTCTGTCTTCGCACCTTGGCCCGCCGAGGCCCCAGACGTAATCGTTGCAGTAGAGGAAGTTCCCGGCGCTGCCTTGACAGAAACCGTCACCTGATACACCGGGAGTGACGCAGATTGTTCCATTTCGGTTTATTCGCGCCGGAACCTTGGAGATCGCTTCGGCGCACGGGTCATGTTGTCGAAAACGGTGACTTCGACGGTGTTGAGCATATGTTTGAAACGCTGGGGATTTTTTTCGGTACATCGTCGTCCCCCATCCGAGAGCTTTGCAGTCACCTTTGGCTCTTCCGTGCATTGATTTCCAACGGGTTTTAAATTCAGCAGGTGTAGCTGTAAATGGGCATCGGACGACTTTTAATGTGAGGATGAATGGGGCCTCGAGATGGGCTATGGCAACGTTATTTTTCAGTGGCTGCTCTATATTGAATTTTTTTGAAGTTCCCATGAGGAGTCGCTTTGACAATGCACGCTCTTGATAGTCAACCGAGCTCACCCTTCCATCCCGATAATCCCAGCGGAGACGAACGTGTTGTTCAAATCTGCTTTTCTTTGACCACCGTCTGATTTACGATGTAGACGACGCAGCTGGCGACCGTGAGAACGCTGTCCAGCGTACCAACGCACCTCCGCATCTCGGACGACTTTTTATATAACCATAAACGGTATTCTCCCACCCCGGCGTGTTCGCACCGAAATTTTCAGTCCCGACTTTTGAAATATCGCTACGAGAAAAGTTGACGTCAAAATGCAACGCAACATTTCCCACTTTTTGATTTTACCAACTCACTTGATCTGTTTT
>JACGAQ010002623.1:0-38735 GCA_014119065.1 Orius insidiosus
GGAACTGCAGGACCTGGCTCAGCGATTCGATGGTATGGCCTTGGATTGTACACAGAAGCTGGTTTGATCGATAAAATTGATCCAAAAAGGACATGCTGAACGACCGGAAATTTTGCCAAGACCTGTAATGAAAAGAAAGTCAAATTTTCTCATTTTGACCATCTCAAAAATTACCTCTGCTTTATACATTTTGATAAGACCTTGGTTCACTTTTTCCCAAGTTAAAACTCCGCTAATATTCCAAAGTTGGTTAGAATGTTCAGCAAAAGGGCCTGATTTATTCTAAAATTGAAAATTAAAAATCTGTGTAAAATGGTGATTTTTTTAAACCTCCTTGATGAATTTGATGCATTGAATGAACATGTAGTGTTCATGAAACCTTGAAATGATCGTCTTTGAGGAAATCCGCTGGCTCATTTTGGGTGCCCTAAAAAAAAGCTAGCAATCCAAATTATGTAAAATTACCATAAGCTGAGCAGAACCCCAGATGAAAGGAATAAACTGGAAGTCGTCCAGAGCCCACACTCCCCCTTGAACCTGCAGGCTCCATTTTGTAAACAGTCTGAAGTTTCCTTACAACTTGTAAATACCTAAAAACAAGGTAATCGTAATCAAATAATCCAATTTTACTTTGGAAAGATGGTCAAGCCTGCTGTGAGCTTCTCCTGAGCAGTCAGTGCACGATGCTGAAAAGGCAGCAGAGGAACATGCAGAAAGCCATTTCGTGTCCAGTCCCATAGTCAATTCTTGTTGAATTCCCAAAACTTTCAATAAAATATACCTTAAAAACTTAATGCATAAAATATTCAAACTGCATTAACTTACGACAATTCTGCCAAAGCGACATGGAATTTGTCATGAAGAAGGTTCAAAAAATATCATGGACTTCCTATTAAAAAAACATGTAGTACACTGTGGTTTATTATTTTATGTTGAACTTTGGTGTACCAAGTTCTGAATGCTTTGTTGCCGAAACGTTTTGCTGCTGAATTGAGGAGTTTGGTCGATCCATTCGGATAGAGTGTTGAGAACGGATAGAACAGCGTCTGCCACAAGGTTGTCTGGTATGTGGCACAGCAGCTGCGCCCTTTGATGGTCTCATTCATGTCAGAAATTGTAGATAAGTCTAAAACAAAACAAAATAAATAAAACCCCTGGAGCAGACATCCTTAGCACAGCAGGACTAAAGGATCCCCAAACTTTTGAACAAGCAGACCCACTTTACATTTAAAAATGTGAGGTCCCAGTTTTATTAAAACGCCCAAAATCCCCATTTAAAAATGCTTAAATATGGGAAATATCTAGTTTTTGAAATATAGAGAAAGGTGAGTTAGATAGAAACCCTAGTTAAAAAGCGGTGGGTTTTTGTGAAATAAAACCTCCCAAAAATCGCCAGGAGAAAGAAAAAATACTAGCTATCAAAAACACTCTGTGTAAAACACTCGCAAAAACCCTTCTACAGCAGCCAGAAAAAGTTATGATATCAACTTCCTGAGCCGAGCTGATCCATTGGCTGCTGCTTGCTTTTCCTAGTTTAAGGTGAAATGCTTTATGTTAAATCGCAATATGGTGAACTGTCAAGATTTAAGGTTTTTGTCGTTTCGCCAAAATCGCGTTTTAAACGGCCAACATAAGGATTGCTCTTTCGCTGCCTCTAGGATTATGGAAAACGACAAAACCTTAAAACTTGACAGTTCACCATAATGCAAGCACATCTCGGAAGAGGAATAAAATCATCCCTTGTGTCATAAAACGAGCTGATCCCATTGGCTGCCTGCTTGCTTTCCTAGTTTATGGTGAGATGCATTAAGTAAAATCGCAATATGGTAAACTGTCAAGTTTTAAGGTTTTTGTCGTTTCGCCAAAATCGCGTTTGAAACGGCGAAAGTAGGATTGCTCTTTTGCTGCCTCTAGTTTATGGTGAGATTTATTATGCCCAAAGACAGAAACAGTTTTATGGCGAAACAACAAGATTTAAGCGCCTTCCGATGTACAGTGAAGATAAAGAGAAGAGAAAAGCGCCTGAGCTCCCGTTTTCAAGCTCCCTTGGCGGCGTCCCGAAATGCATTTTATCAAGGATAACATAGTTTTAAAAATGTTTAGAATACTGAGGGAGTAAGCCCTACTGTAGACAAGCCTCTTTTCAGAAATTTCAGAGTAATCGATAACATCATCATCTATCTAATCAGTAATCACTTATTACACAACTGTAAACAAGCATTTCGGGGCGCCGCCAAGAGGAGTTTTGAAAACGGGAGTAGGGAGTTCATTTCTTCTCTTTATTCAGTGTACATCGGAAGGCGGGACGTTGATAATCCTTCTGGCTGCTGTAGAAGGGTTTTTGCGAGGCGGGGTGTTTTTGATAGCTCACACTTTGGAAACCTCTGGACTCACTCGAACATTGGTCCTTACCTCCCCTTAACTCCTTGAATTCAACAAATTACCTTGTAGGCGATGGACTTCTCCCAAACGGCCATATGATCAGGACTAAGGACCCCACGTACCGGCACCTTAAACTCACGATCTTCGGCGATCTCACCGGACTTCACTCATTTTATCTACAACAACAAAAATAAAGACCAATCATTTAAAAAAATCAACCAACTCACCCATTTCTACAACTTTTGTATAGCTTTGTTAGTTTTTTTTAATAGAAAAATAAAAACACAAACAAAACTGTTGATAAGATATCGATAAAAGAGAACCGGAGAGGTACTACTACTTTGAAAGGATCGATGAAAAATCGGCAGATTCGCAACAAAAAATTTTTTCAAACCATTTTGGGTTATTAATGCTATTCTTATTATGTGACAGACAGAAATTTGGTAAATTTTGAATAGTTTATATTTTGTAGAGATGTCGACCAAAGTGATCGATATTCTTTTCAGTCCTTTCGTAACCAACAAGTAACCTTGTTATCTCAAACGTTATCAATTTTAAAGTTTCAGTGTAATTAGCTGTTAAAAAACAGATATTTCGCTGATACTGTGACTAAATGAGACTTCTGAATGTTTGGAAGTTGAAATTAGTCAATTTAAGCGGATTACAAGCTATGGTAGCGATGTCCACGCATGAGAGGCTGGTCCACGTGAGGCGAGAGCGGTTCCGATAGCTTCCAGGTCAATTTCAAATTCGTAAGCGAGAGTTTAAAGTCGAAAAAAACGTTTAACTTTAACCGAAAAGTCGATGAAGCTGTCGAAGTATTTTTGACAAGGTTTAAAACCAGATTGGTTGGAAAAGCTGAAGAAAAAAAGGCGAAGAAAACAGGCGTACCTGTTCCGGCTCTTAATGTTCGTTTGTTGAGAGGTGGTCAAGATGTTGCCCTGAGGAAAAATGTGGCGATGTCTTCTTCGCTGAAGAAGTCGCAGACCTGAAGCTTCAAGTCAATGATGATGAATACGATATAACCATAAACCTTCCTTGGGTCATGCATCTTGTCATGCCCAAATCCATCGTTTTTGATCACCTTTATTTCCAAAATCGTTAAAAATATTCAATGGAGATATCGAAAACTCTGATATTCGGTGGCTTTCAAGTTCTGATAATGGTATTTAGGTTTTAAAACTCTGCAAATCTTAATTCCCTTTTTTTAGGAAACACTTGGAAAGTCGCTGGAAGCAACATAATTCACTTTCCTAAAAAAGATGGTACCACACATTTCAAGATGACCTGCAGGCCAGGAAATGGAAAAGAATTTGGGCCAGAAGTTGAATCTGAAGTCTCAAAAACTGTCCAGTTGGTTACTACGTTCAACAGACCTTATGATAGTTTCTCAAATTCTGAGGAGTAATTTAGCTAGTCCTCAATTTCTAAGTATTGACATTATATTTTAGGTTCAGGGTTCTATCGTATAATATGCTTGCTGAATTATATTCTGAAACCGAAACAGCAAAAAAACAGCTTTTTGCTCACTGTCCGCCTTATGCGCTGTCAATGGATTATAGGAAACCTCTTCTTCTTAGAGAAATTCTAGGTTATAAAGCAGACATCATGTGCCTTCAAGAAGTGGACATTCGATTTTTTGAAATGAGTGAGCTTTTTGTTCGGAAGAAAAACTATGTCGGTTTTATGGATGAGAAGCATGAAACTGCTGAAGGAGTTGCCCTTTTCTTCCATAAAGACAAATTTAGGTAAAAATTTGAGAAAAATTTCAATTTTATTGTTTTCTTTATTTCCAGACTTGTTGACAAGCAACGTTTTGTATTCGGGAATGAGATTATGTCTAATATTTGGTTTAAAGACCTTCAGGAAGCATTAAAAAGTAGCCCTAAACTTTTAAAGAAAATTGTTAATTTAGGGACCGTTCTTCAGGTAATAAGAATTTTTACATTATAATTAGTTTGCCGTTGAAATTTTAGTTGGTCATCTTAGAACCGGTAAATAATCCAGGCCATTACGTCATCGTCGGTAACACCCACCTTTACTACCACCCAACTTCCGACAATATTCGCCTTTTGCAGTCAGCGATGCTGTCAAAATATTCCAGGAAACCATCAAAACTTATGAAGTAAATTTCTGATTATTTATATTTTATAAATGTATTTTTTTCAGAATAAGGGAAATGTGTCATGATTTTTTGTGGAGACTTTAATAGTACACCTGATTCAGGCGTATATCAACTTATGACTCAAAAATTTATCCCAAGACTACAAAGAATGGAATTCTGGTATTATTTTGTACATAAATTCATTTACTACATAATTTTTAGTTGATGAAGAAGAAGAAGCGATACAAATTGAACTGCGACACAACCTTGAAGTCAAAGCGCCTACAAAGTTAATCTTACTTCAACATTTACTAATTTTACTCCATTATTTTCTGGATGTCTTGACTATATTTATTTCACCGATAAACATATTTCCGTCGTTGAGGTACTGAAGTAATGCTATTAATTTTATGTTTAAATATGTCGATTTTTAGACTTTAGAGCTTCCAAGTGAGGAGTTTTTGAAAGAACATGTTGGACTTCCTAACCCAAATTTTCCTTCAGACCATCTTGCGATTTGTTCTACTTTCAAGTGGCTTTAATGTTATTTTTTGTGTATGAATGTGATGAAATAAATTATTTAAGTAAATGATTATTTCCTTTGAAAAAGCACATGGTCAGCCTTGCCAGCGATTAATAATTGCTGGAAACAAGAGCGAAAAGAAACTGAAATATGAAGCGATGTTGATGATGAAGTGATGAATATTTCATCACTTTTCGCATTACATATTGTTAGTTGATTCGATATGGCCTTCCTTCCGATATTTTTGAAAAATATCGTATCGGATGAACCGATATATCGGAAGGAAAATATCGGATGAACCGATATATCGGAAGGAAAATATCGGATGAACCGATATATCGGAAGGAAATATCGGATGAACTGATATATCGGAAGGAAAATATCGGATGAACCGATATATCGGAAGGAAAATATCGGTACAAATATCGAAAGGAAAATATCGATATTCTGATGTATCGGAAGTATAGCAATAACCCTACATATTGTAATGATGTTCGAATAAAAAATCCACCTGATGATGGCTGTTTAATATAGCCGAAACCGATCGTGGTGATCAATAAAATGAAGTTTGAATCGTTTTGTCGATTATAATCAGTTTTTATTTTTCTTCAAAAACAAGTTATTTCCTGCATTTTTTGAGGATCTCAGGCGTTTTTTTCCTGAAACCTTAATTTTAGGGGATTTTGGAAAGTTTTTCTATTGTTTTTTTTTACCAAGAATCCTTATCTTTCATGATTTTTAGTACTTGTCCTGATTTGACGAAGGCACACCATTTAACAAGATTTCCGGTAGTTTTCCTCAGTTTTTTGACGGGAAAACCCAATTTTTCCCCATGAGGGTTTTTAAGATTTTTTGAATTCTCGATTTGTTGACAGAAAACCGCCAAAAAAACGCCAGGGAGTCTGCGATAAATGATTGCTGGAAACAAAGAGCGAAAAGAAACTGAAATATGAAGTGATAAAATATGTAATGATGTTCAAATAAAAAATTCACCTGATGATGGCTGTTTAATATAGCAGAAACCGATCGTGGTGATCAATAAAATGAAGTATGAAGCGTTTTGTCGATTATAATCAGTTTTTTTGTCTTCAAAAACAAGTTATTTCCTGCATTTTTTGAGGATCTCAGGCGTTTTTTTCCTGAAACCCCAATTATAGGGGATTTTGGAAAGTTTTTCTCTTGTTTTTTATGACCAAGAATCCTTATTTTTTTATGATTTCCGCCAAAAAAAAAAAACGCCAGGGAGTCTGCGATAAATGATTGCTGGAAACAAAGAGCGAAAAGAAACTGAAATATGAAGTGATGAAATATGTAATGATGTTCGAATAAAAAATCCACCTGATGATGGCTGTTTAATATAGCAGAAACCGGTCGTGTGATCAATAAATGAAATATGAAGCGTTTTGTCGATTTTAATCAGTTTTTTTGTCTTCAAAAACAAGTTATTTCCTGCATTTTTTGAGGATCTCAGGCGTTTTTTCCTGAAACCCCAATTTTAGGGGATTTTGGAAAGTTTTTCTATTGTTTTTTGACCAAGAATCCCTATTTTTACATGATTTTTCCTGTTTTTGACAAAGGCACCATTTTAGAAGATTTTCGGTTGTTTTCCTCAGTTATTTGACGAGGAAACCCAATTTTTCAATTAGGAGGGTTTTAAGATTTTTTGACAGAAAAACGCCATTTCTATAGGATTTTTTCACTTTTTTCCTCAGTTTAATGACAGAGAACGCCATTTTTTCAGGATGTTCAGGAGTTCTCTCTTTTTGACATTGAAACCCCAATTTTACAAAATTTTCAAGAGTTTTCCTCTATTTTTTTGAGAACGAAACCCAATTTTTTTAGAAGTTTTCCTCATAAAGAATAGCCAAACATCTAAATCCTAAAGGCTTTCTAACTAAACACCTAAATCAAATGGTGTCCACTGGTCACCACATATTTTTACCGGGGTCCGCTTGATTTGGGAATTCCTAATCAAGAAAGAAAGCAAGCAATTTGCACCTTGGTGAAATTGTTGATCTACAATATTATGATGTATTTTAAGAGATTGTTTTTTAACCACCTCATTGATTAGTATACTTTCTAGTTTTCAAAACGCCTAAGAATTTTTTCTTTATTTTGCTTGCATTGAATGAGTGAGGTGGTTGGTGGGGGTATGGTTGCTAGGAGAGAGGGGGAGGACGCCATGGAATGCCCCACTCCTCCCAAGCCGGTATTCCGAGTGTTGTCCCTCCGTCGCGTCTCTTCTTCAGTGGCGTCGAAGACACTGGATGTGCAAGTACGATGGTGTTGACGCGTGTGGCTCCGAGTGACGAGTGAGTGCGGGGCGTTTTTGTGACCTGTGCCTGTGCTGTGACTTACAAATGACGATGCTCCGTCTTGTCATTATTCTCTGGACGGTCTTTTTCGCGACCGGTGCCCAGTACCGGAGTCCCTCACGGACAACGGAAAAGGATAGCCTCAAACATCACGGAAGATGCGAGCCTATCATCATCCCTATTTGCAAGACATCCAGTACAATGAGACTATCATGCCCAACTTGATGAACCACGCCAAGCAAGAAGATGCCGTCTACGAAATAGTTCAATATTACCCTTTGATCAAAATCAAGTGCAATTTAGACCTTCAGTTTTTCTTGTGTTCAGTTTTCGTACCGGTTTGTACAATTTTAGACAAGCCGATTCCTCCTTGCAGGTCGCTCTGTTTGTCCGCGAAGCAAGGATGCGAGCAAGTTATGAACGGCTTCGGATTCTCGTGGCCTGAGAATTTAGAATGTAGCAAGTTTCCGGACCCACCCGACATCTGCGTAGGGGATAACAACCGGACGAGCGCGACGAGTAAAGTAGTCCCGACAAGTCCACAACAGGTGTACCCGAGGCACGACGAATCTCTCAACTTCCTCGAAAACGCCATGGATTACGGTTTCATATGCCCGTCTCAGTTTAAAGTCCCTAAAGGGATGGACTACCAGTTAAAAGTTGGCGACAGAGTTGTAAAAGACTGCGGTGCTCCTTGCGACGGCATGTTCTTTTCGTCCGAACAGAGGAAGTTCGCACGTATCTGGGTCGGCGTCTGGAGCGTCCTTTGCGCCGCCTCTTGCCTCTTTACCGTCTTAACTTTTACAATCGACACAGATCGTTTTCGCTACCCGGAACGTCCTATTATCTTCCTCAGCCTATGCTATATGATGGTCGCTTCCGCTTATATCGCCGGGGTCGGCTCCGGTGATTCCGTCGCATGCCGAAAGCCGTTCACGCCACCGGTCGAACTCCCGAGACTCCAGATGGTCTCGACCATTACGCAAGGGACAAAACACGAACCTTGCACCATTCTTTTTATGGTCCTCTACTTTTTCGGCATGGCCTCCTCCATCTGGTGGGTCATTCTGACATTGACTTGGTTCTTAGCCGCCGGTCTCAAATGGGGACACGAAGCCATCGAAGCCAACTCTCAATACTTTCACCTCGCCGCATGGGCCGTACCAGCCATCAAAACAATCACTATACTAGCGATGGGAAAAGTTGAAGGTAAGAAATTATAAATCCTCTCTTATCTAATTAGTTACACTCGCCACACCCTACCTTTTACCTTGTCAAAATGTCAACCTTTGAATCAGAACTGTCCCAGAAAATCCCATTTTTAAAAACATCGAAGTTTTCCTCCTTTTGTATTCCGACACCTTTTCTAGGTAGCAAACTTCAGGTCAAATTAGCCTCTCCAGGGGTAAAAATAGTTCCATACCCTTAAAACTGGAGGTTTTAAATGGCACTGAAACTTTTTTTTTATGATCAGAAAACTTCGCAGAAAATCATCAGATGTTCTTTTCTTTCCTAACTGTTTAGCTTTACAAATAGACCTCGCACGCAGGATGTACGTTTTACGATTCTATTCATTTCATAGTTTTCTTTACTTAAGGAGGTATGATGGTTTTTAAGTGAGTTGCTTCGCAAATTTTTCGTTGTTAACAACGGTTTTCGGTTTTTTCCCTTCTATCTCGGAAACCGTCGCTCAAAACGAAAAAAACGTCTTAAGTAAAAGTCGTAGCTACGGAAATTTCCTACAAAAAAGACTTCATTGGTTTTTTTGTCAGAGCTATACTTGAGGAGATATGAGGGTTCTTAAGTGAGTTGCTTTGCAAATTTTTCGTTGTGAGCAACGGTTTTCGGTTTTTCCCTTCTATCTCGGAAACCGTCGCTCAAAACGAAAAAATGTCCTAAGTAAAAGTTGTAGGTACAAAGATTTCCTACAAAAATTTCTTTATTTATTATTTGCGTAAGAGCAATATTTAAGGAGTTATGAGGTTAAAACTAATAATCCTACAGAGCCTGTCTGAAAACTTAAAACCTTCATATCTCCTAAAATATTGCTCTGACGGAAAAAACTAATAAGATATTTTATGTAGTAAATTTTCGTAGCTACAACTTTTACTTAAGACATTTTTTTTCGTTATGAGCGACGGTTTCCAAGATAGAAGGGAAAAACCGAAAACCGTTGCTCACCACGAAATATGTACAAAGCAACCAACTTAAAACCCTCATATCCCCTTAACTACCTATTCCTCTTAAAAATAATTTTAACAAGTCGTTTAGTTTTTGAGAAACATAATATTTTATTGTTATTACCTTTCGACCAACCGTCGATAACTCCTTTTTTGGAAATGTCTGTAGAAATCCGCTCCCTTTTGGCCATTCGATCTATCAAGTAGAAAAAAAAAAAAAGATGAAAAAAGTGCTGTTCCCGTGTTTATTTTGAGTGTCTCGCCCCCCGAAAAGGAGTTCGTTTGTTTGTGTTCACCTCGCTTTCTAAACCGATTTTTCAAAAAGATCGATTTGTGTTCGAAGAAAAAAAGAGGAATTTGTTATAAAGAGCCGCCTATTTTATGTCGGAGAGAGTGAAAATTATTTGACCCTTTATACCTTCCGCCCACTTTTTCTGTATGCTCGACCAAAATTACCTACTTTTGAATCAGAATAACTACACGTTTTTTGTTTATTGCTTATTGTTACATTCTTAATATTTCTGGCTGAAAAAATTGTTGTTGAGAATGTTTAAAAATTTAAAAATATTTTTATCGTGTTTTTTCATGCAAAATTCTTTTAACAAGTTCTGGAATTTTCGAGTTAAAAAATGGATTAAAAATAAAAGAAACGAATTAAACTGTACGACCTCGAGACTGAGCCACGCCACGCTTCTTATCAGTGATTAATGCTTTCGTAAATTTAGGAACAAAACGACGGATCACGGAATGCCGAATATTCCAAAGTTTGAAAACGAGTTAAATAAGTCGTAAAGTTGTCGGATTTTTTTCATGAATTTTTAAACAAAAACGTGTCGAATTGCTAGGTGACCGTCAAAAAACGCATTGGGGGAATTCATTTTTTTTCCCGACGGATATCGATTTGCGTTCAGCGACCCCTGAGGCGAAAGAGGAAGGGTCGTGCACGATTTTTTGTTCTCTTCCCCTCCGACGGACACGACTGCCGGACTAGTAATGAATCAAGGGCTACGATCGCGCGGTTTGCGGACACAGAAAAGCGGCGTCTTCTCCGGGGGATGAAGCGTTTCCATAGCGACCTTTAATCTGTAACAATATGCGCCTGTTCCTCCCCTAAGATTAATCGCATTGTGACGATTTCCGACAGGTTTTTCCCGCACCCGTCATACCTGATAGCTCCGGCGTTTTTTTCGAGTTCATCGCTCCCTGTCTTAAAAATGTGTGAAAATTTCCATTCTTCATTATTCCCAGTAGATGAGCAATCGCGTGACCAACGACTAATTAATCGATTTTTACAGCTTTCGTACGTGATTTTCATCGCTCATCCAAAAGTCTTAAGAATGAAGCCCTTCTGTTTCCTTCCAGGATCCTTCGAACTGGAAAGAAATTAAGAAAAAAAACTGCCCAATTTTCTAGACAAAAAATAGCACGACATTCACGGCATAACTTGTAAATTAATCGACTGGCTATTAGGACGTATCGATTTTTTGTTAGTGGAATTTCCGGAAAGGAGGGCAGGGTGAAAAAAAGGGGAGATCCGAATTAAGTTTGGTATGGGGACCTTCTGACCTCGGTGACGCATAAACGGGGAGACCATGATTTTAATGAGATGTCGGAGCCAGGCAAAGGGTTCAAATAGGGCTAAACCTCTTTTCCATAAACGCTTTTCACCTTTATTTTAATTATGCCAATCCCATCTACTTTCTTCCCGGAAAATGTTCAAAACTTTCATGTACTCCCCAAAACTCAAAAGTTGATTAAATAAAATTAGAAGTCAATTCCTTCATTTCGTTTATCCTGGTAGATTTGACGTTGGTTATACAGGAAATGATAGGAATCCAGGAAATCCTCAAATTTCAAAGAGAAGAAATCGCCTAAAACCAACCATTTCCTGGGTTTATCCACAACCAGCATTAAAAGAAGCTTACATTGTTTTGAAATGATGGTATATGATAGTTTAAAGGTTAATTAGATTTCTTATTTCACTTATAGGGTGATTATCAATATTCAATTTTGTGAAATACGATCCTAACTGTATTTTTTCTTTTATGATGCTTTAAATTATGTTTTCTGGGTCGCCACTTTACGATTATCCTCTCTAGCGCGATTTCGTTTCGCTCAGTTGGTCATCGATGGCTACTGGAAAGAAGGCTTTCAGTTTTTTTTTTTCCACGAAATAGGCGATAAGCGACCGCCCAGGTTGGCCAGTTTGGCAAATTGCTAGGAAAATTAAAAACCTGGGAAAACTCGCAGAAGTTTAGTTTATATGGGATTTCTTTGATAAAAAAGGTGAAAACGAATGAACATTTTAGCAATTTGGTGTTTCTCTGTAATGGCCCTTTTGCAAGAGGTTTCTCCTCCGAGAAACCGAAAAAAATCGGGTTTCAACGGGGATTTTGGGCCAAAAAAAAAGGGAAACTTCTTAAACTCGGCTAAAAAGGCCAAAATATCAAGATATGAAAGGAAAAAAAATGTGGTTAATTTGGGATTTTTAAGCCCCAAAAAAATTAGAACAAAAAATTGTTTCCTCTTGCATATGTGCCTAATTTGAGGAAAAATTGAGGTCCCAAAAGCGCAAAAGCCGAGGACTTTTTCGGCTTGAATAGCTAAGAAAACGCTTAAAAATCTGGCAAAAGAGTTTTTTTGGCAGGAGGTCCTCAGAAACCGAAAAAGTGTTCGTGGCTCCAGATTTTGGGCAAAAAAAGGGTAAAACTTCTTAAACTCGGCTAAAAAGGCCAAAATATCAGAAATAAAAGAACAAAAATGTGGTTAATTTGGGATTTTTAAGCCCCAAAAAATTAGAACAAAAAATTGTTTTCCTCTTGCATGTGCCTAAAATTTGAGGTCCCAAAAGCGCAAAAGCCAAGGAGTTTTTCGGTTTGAAGAGCTAAGAAAACGCTTAAAAATCTGGTAAAGAGTTTTTTTGGCAGAAAAACCGAGAAAAACGTCCTTCAGTGAAAAAGGATGGTTTTTTTGGCCGAAAGAGCGAGTTTAGTGACTAGCTCCTGATTTTTGCCCCTCGGTGGTTTTTCAACATAAAACGCTTGTGCCTGTAGAAACTTCTTAAACTCGGCTAAAAGGCCAAAATATCAAGATATAAAAGGAAAAAAATGTGGTTAATTTGGGATTTTTAAGCCCAAAAAAATTAGAACAAAAATTGTTTTCCTCTTGCATATGTGCCTAAAATTTGAGGTCCCAAAATCGCAAAGCCGAGGAGTTTTTCGGCTTGATAGCTAAGAAAACGCTTAAAAATCTGGTATAAGAGTTTTTTGGCAGAAAAACCGAGAAAAACGTCCTTCAGTCAAGAAGGGTGGTTTTTGGCTGAAAGAGCGAGTGTTCGTGACTAGCTCCTGATTTTTGACCCTCGGTGTTTTTCAATATAAAACGCTTGTGCCTGTAGAAACTTCTTAAACTCGGCTAAAAGGCCAAAATATCAAGAATAAAAGAAAAATGTGTTAATTTGGGATTTTTAAGCCCAAAAAAATTAGAACAAAAAATTGTTTTCCTCTTGCATATGTGCCTAAAATTTGGAGAGGTCCAAAAGCGCAAAGCCGAGGAGTTTTTCGGTTTGAAGAGCTAAGAAAACGCTTAAAAATCTGGTAAAAGAGTTTTTTTGGCAGAAAACCGAGAAAAACGTCCTTCAGTGAAGAAGGGTGGTTTTTCGGCCAAAAGAGCGAGTGTTCGTGACTAGCTCCTGATTTTTGACCCTCGGTGGTTTTTCAATATAAAACGCTTGTGCCTGTAGAAACTTCTTAAAACTCGGCTAAAAGGCCAAAATATCGAGAATAAAAAGAAAAATGTGGTTAATTTGGGATTTTAAGCCCAAAAAAATTAAACAAAAAATTGTTTTCCTCTTGCATATGTGCCTAAAATTTGAGGAAAAATTGAGGTCCCAAAAGCGGAGGAGTTTTTCGGCTTGAAGAGCTAAGAAAACGCTTAAAATTGGTATAAGAGTTTTTTGGCAGAAAAACCGAGAAAAACAGTCCTAGTGAATGTGGTGGTTTTTCGGCCGAAAGAGCGAGTTTCGTGACTAGCTCCTGATTTTTGACCCTCGGTGGTGAAATTCTTGTGCCTGTAAGTGATTGGAGTCTACCAAAGTTAGAAATAAGTAACCATTCTTTTGTTTTTAAAGGTCGGAATGATTTTCAAGATCCCCTCTACTTTATCAAAGTGAAAATGTGGTGCTCAAGCCTAGTTAAGGGCCTTGATTTATGTAGGCGTGTTTAGATTGATGATCGGCCCTTTTCTCCCCAACCACGACGTACGAAGCCAGGAAGATCCTCACAGGCTTTTAACCTTAAGAAAGTGAACGTTCCCCCCGTTAGCTTAATAACACGCAACAAAAAAACGAAATCATTTATAATTTCGGTCAATTAAAGAAAAATTGCAAATCCCGAATGTGAAACTACGGAAGATTGCTAAAACCCCGTTGTTACTTTCGTATTTCCGTTATAATCCCGTGTTATTTTTTTTTTTCACTCTGTTTATTTTTCGAATCTCTTCATTAACAGTCAAGGTTGGAATTTTGAAAAAATCCTTCGCCACAGAACCAGTTGACGTGTGAAAATGATGGATTACGCGGATTTATAGAACGGTACATACGAAAAATACAAACAAAACTCAAATGTTATTTCTTGGAAAACAGTTCAGATTCTGGTTTTTGAAACTGGATTTAATCTAATTAAAAATGACAAAAAATATAAATAATCCTTGATTGTGAAAGTTTTGTTTTGCGTTTTAAAATCTCAAATAAAAGCCTTATATGGAGATAATATACAGGATAATAAAAATATTTTATTCCGATTATTTTTTCTAAATTAATTAGTCTGTTCTCATGAGTTGGAAAAAATAGAAAGTTTCATCTATTTTGGCCCAATTTTAAGATGAAAGTTTATTTGTGGAAACTTAAAAAAATTAGCGGAAGCGGGTGTTAAATAGGTAGAGTAATTTTTGAGTGGCTGAAATTCCTGTCTCTGGCCGCCTCCAAGGCCGCTCTCCTTCGGGCCCTCAATTAAGTCGCCCTCCGAATTCAACGCCTTTAAAATTATTTTATTTTCCCCCTTCCTTTTGAAACGGAGCCGCCAATTTGAAGTACCTGCGGCGTTAAATGCTAATGGGAGTCTTCAATTTTTTAACGATTTATATTGAAAATTTTGGTTTTTAGAAAATTTAGTGGGGACCCCCTTTTTTGCGAATTCATGGGTTATCCAAAAAAGGCTGGTAAAAAAAATAACCTTTCAAGAACACATTTTATCGAGTCGTATATTCAGGTAGCTTTTTACCCAGGGTCTTGAAGAGAAACCTCGTTTTCGGCCTACTTCTTCCCGCCCGAAAGGCAAAAAAAAACACAGAAAGGATTTCGATTTTAATACAATGGAATATCCGACCGTCTCGGACTTGGGCCGGCTCTTCAAGGCCGAACCTCACAATTCGAATACCCTCTGAAACAAAGAAGCGACTTTTTTTTAACATTTCTAAATTCTTTTACTCCGGTGAAAATGTGGGTGTGATTTTTAGGTTTCTTTTGTTTCTAGTGAGCCTTGGGGGCACGTCTCGCTCCGTCGGAAAGGTGCGAAATGAAGGCCTCGAATAATAAAGAGTTTCATAACGTGATGAAATCTAAGATGATTTTTTTTTCCAGTCAAGAAACACCTTTTTCCGCTCCTTTTTTCTCCTAGGTAGACTCTGAATCTGTAGGCCCAAGGAAGTTCCTACAACTTTCCCACAGTAAAACATTTATACAAACTCTTTTACAGCAAAATTAATGATTATTAATATTAAACACTTCTCGTTCCCACCCACTTGACGGTTTTTTCAATTTTTTAAAGGAAATCGTAACTTTTTTGGAAGTAATCAATAAAATCGCCTTTGCGTGCGTTGTCGATTTAAGAATCAAATCTTAAACACTTAAAAAAACGTTTATTTTTGACACCTAGAGAAAACCCTAAGGTTTATAATAACGGCTTCTAAAAAAATCATTTTTCAAGGCGTGGTATAAAAAATGAATTGCGTTAAATTAAGAACGCGTTAGCTCCTAGTTAACATGCCTCACGTCTTCAACTTAAATTAGAAATAAGGACTTATAATTGATTCTCCTTGTAGTCTGTCAGTCTTCTAATTATACGCAGTCTTAATTTTTAATCGAAAAAAAATATCCCTTGGGGAAACTCAGGTGAGCCCACGTGCGGAATAATCTATTGTTGACTGCCGGAGCGTGAACGGGGTCGTGAAGGGTCCTCCGTGAAAAATTTTTGATAAAAAGTTTGTTTTATCGAGAAGGAAATGAAAGAGACTTGAATCAAGACTTAACTGGCTTTTAACCCCTCTTCGAAACCTGATGCGCCAGTTTTTTCTCTCCTTCTAATGTTTACAAGAAAAAGGGTTCGCAATTACATTGCTTCCAATCGGGAATTCGCATCCGATGATGCCATTTATTAAACAAGCATTGCCATTTCGACACCTATCTTCTTTTTCTTCTTTTCCTATCAAATTGATTTATATTTTTTGTTTATACAGCAATAACCTGTCGAAGGGTGTGTTCTGCCCTTATGCACCATTAAACATAAACTTTATTGCTAAGGGTGAGTCTACAAGAAAAGTTTTATGTTTCATTCAAAGAGACAATGATAAATTCTTTTCTTTGCGAAGAAGTTTCATACTGCATGCATCGTTGAACAGAAGGAGTGAGCACTTTTACTTTCTTTGTGCATCGATTGTCGTGACTTCTTGGTTCGTCTACTGCGTATACTCTGGATAATACATGGGCCTTTTAGTCTTCTGTGTCGGACTCATGCCTTCACATTCGCTCAAGTTTACCTTTTTGCTCAGCACAGTCATAGGAATTGACTGCTAAATCGGGCAAAGTTTTTAGTTTAAAGAATCAGTTTAGGCTCTCAAGGATGTTATGACACTGAAGTACTAAGCATACTGTCAAGAAAAAACAGGAGGGGTCCCTTTCCCCTTGGTTCAATTAACACACACCCTTAAGTATTGATTTTCAAATAAGAGGCATTAGATTTTATTCTTCACTTTCGAGGGTCCTACGGATTTTCGAAATCCCTCCGCTATTAAAACTCGACAGCACTAATACAGTTGTAATGACCCTACGTGGATTATTAATATGTAATTTCGATTCGGGTTTTTTTTATCTTTCAAAATGGAGGCTTCACGTTGTTTCTGATGTCTCTTAATAAGAGGTTCGAGCTCATTAAGTCTACCATCTTAAAACAACCTTTGTTGAGAAAGCCTTAAAATAGCCTCTAGAGGTGTTTGATTACCACTAATGCGAAACCTACAATTTACCGTTATTAAAGATTTTTTTTCGGTTAAAAGCACTTAGCGATCATCTCAAATCAGTCAAGTTGTTTCAACTTTTGGTTCACTAGTTCAATAACTATTATTAAAAATAGGAAATCTTCCCAATACCATTAGTGTCACTGAAAAAGAAATTTATTATAATTTCTGAGGTGTAAAGCAGTTATTAGCCCTTCTTTTCTTTGAAATTATAATGAGACGTCAAACTTAAGTGAAAAGAAAGAAAATAAAAAGGAATTTTTATTCACACGTTTTAAAAAAGCAAACATTATACATGAAATATTTAAATTTTTCAAGTATTTACATGGATGAAAAAAAAAAGGGTTTTAGGAAAGAGTCTAAACGGGTCCTATAAATGCGGACTCGATGAACTGGTATCAATTGACCAACCGGTTTCTTAAGCCCTATCAAAACTTTCATGTCTTATTTTTTTCAGGGTTCATAAGTCAAACTGTAAAACATTTTTTTAAGTGCAGCATTCTTTTTTTTAATTGTTTTTATTCGTGATTCGAGAGCTTATTAGAGTAATACCGGTAAAGGACAGTTTCTTTCACGCTCCGATAGCCATCTCTTCGGTGTTTCTTCAAGTTATTCCTAAGCCAATTAAATCTCTCCCCCCTGATGAATATCTCATGATGTCCTTTAACGATTCCCTCAGAGAACTCGATCTGAAAGCCGTTGAAGTTTTAAAATCCTAGTTTGTATTTTGTCTTTAGCGTGAGACACCTCTCATTCACACGAAATGTCCAAATTATAGGCTCAGACGAAAGATTCCGTTTCCTCCTTGAGCAAATACAAATTGATACATGTCATGCCATTAAATGACGATTATCGGCTTTTTCGAGAGATAAATCGACGTTTAATTGAACAGATTAAAAAAATTAGTCACTTCAAACACGAGAGCCGAAACCATTTCTACGATTCTTATAAATTATGGAGATTTTTATTAAAACTTGCGAATTTGGAACCTTTTTTTCTAGCGTAGTTTCAACTCTACAAGTTGACTTGACGTTCCTTTGTCTGAAAAAACACTAAAAGAGCTTCTTAGAGAGATTTGCATTTTTCTTTTCCGTCAAGACTCCGGATTAACGGGTTTTTCTGACGTCCTCGACTGACTTATCCACGAGGCAAAAGGCCTTTCGTCTCACTTGTCTCCCGACAAATTATCGGCGACACTAGAAGCTTTTTCATTTGCAACCGTTATTTCGCGTGTGTTCCACGTAAAAATTTTTTAAACCTTCTTTTTCTCACACAAATGATAAATACGGAGAAGATCCAACGGAAACCGGTCGAGCAGATGGAATACGGATAAGGATAGTGGCTTCTCCAGAACACTAAAACCAAAATGGGGTGAAATCTCGGACTATTGTGTGAAAAGTAAAAAAAATCAGCTTTCTCATTAATGTCAAGTGGAATTAATTAAGAAAAAACCGAGTTGATTATTAACGGATTATAATGATAGTAAATTATAATGCGGTTGATATAACATGTCAACCGCATGAAGAAAGCAAACGTATTTAGAAATTCGTTCCTTTCCATTGCGGTTTATATTCCCGGTTTTCCGGTCGTTAAAACAAACGTTCCATCTCTTTATGATAACGGCTTATCTTATCGTTTTCGAGTGCAGGTGAAGAAAACGGGGGAGAAAAAATTCATGAATCCTTCGATAATATAGCGAGAAACGAGTTAAAGGATGTGGAGTCCACCTGACTGAAAACCGGTCTGCTGTACTTCTTTTTTTCGATTTTCACTCTCGTCTGGAGTCTCTCGGCTCCTTATTTCTTTTGTTCACACTCGACTTCTACATAGTTTAACGGTCAATTTTCACCCGAAAACCCGTTGTTCCTCGTAGGCGACTTTCACGGTATGACAAATGAGAATATTATAAAAATCCGACCCAGATTGTGAAATCTTGGTCGATGTGGTTATCGTGGATATTTATAGAAACTGGTTTTCTTTGTTCCTTATAAACTAAGATATAAATTATAAAACTTTATTTCTTATTAATTGAAACTTTAAAACTATCATCTGGCATTGTTTCAAAAGATCACTCACGTCATCACAGTCCATCGTGAATTCTAAAAACGATGTCGTGCAGGCATGCATGATATAAAAAACCTTCAAAGTGAATCTCTAATATTATTTAAGCAAAAAACGGTTTTTTTAAAAATTAGTATGCGTAAATAATCAATGATTAAATTGCTAGGTGTTTTTGAGTGTACTCTTTTGTTCTGTAAAGACCTGTTTTTAAATATTAAATTATCGTGGAACAATGAGATTTTCGCGAAACCGTTCTAATAACCCTTGTTTAGAATGTAAAAAGATCGCGGTAACGCGCGTGGATTACCAGATGGGAAATCGGACGGAGAAGCCCGTGAGATGAAGCCACAATGAAGACAAGTTGAGGTTATGAGAACGGAGTTTGATCTGAATAATGAGAAGAGGATGGGAATATCCTAGCCAAATATAAAAGGTGTGTAATTAGCATAAAAAATTGAGTAATTATCAAGTTTGAGTGACAGGTGTAGTTGAAAGCAGCGGTGATGGTCTGGCCTGATAGAATTTTATCTTGATTCCGCTACCGAACAACACGAATCTGCAGAAATTTGTGAAGAAACGTGTTTACCCTTGATGTTATACAGTGATAATGCCCTATCTTTTCGTTGCAGAACGTTGTCCCCTTTGCTTAACAGTTACCTATTGGTACCGATCACGTCACGCCTCAGGCGTTAGAACCCTAAAATTTTACTGCATACTTAATCCCGAAGAGGGTGAAATGGTAGGAGACTAGTTACGAGTTACCACAAACGCTAAAGGGCGATTGAATATAAGCCCTACCGAGGGCGTTCACCTTTTATGCCTCTGGGGGAAAAGAGTACACCCCTTGTGGAAGGATAACGAGTCCTTCGGGGCTATTTTAACCCCTGTCGCATTTTTATAAAATAAAATATAGATTCACGCCCGCTTTTTCCCCTTCTCGCATTAACCAATTAGGAAGAATTTCATCAATATCGAAAAGTCTTCGGTCTCAGTTAAAACTGACTAGAACCCCTCCCTTTTTCCGAGAACAAAGAGGCTGTTGTAGAAAAAAGTGGAAGCAGCTAGAGAAGGCTTCTTCAAGTTTAATATTAGATTGTTGAAGATATGTGTAGAAGTGGTGGCGGGGCTCGTGCCTGGTAAGCCGAGGAGGATCCGTGACGTCAAGGCCCTTCTCGTATCATGGTTGGAAACAGAACCGGTTTGGAATCCAGACAAAAGGGATACTTACACCCTCCCCCTTTTCCACTTAGACCCTCTTCGCTTGTTATGTCTGGGGGCAGGTGCCTTTCGTCTCGCCGTTACGAAAAATCCTCTGTTCAAAAATTTTTAAGTCATTCGGCGTTAAAAGCGATTAATCAAGAAGACCGGATTCGTTGCGTCCCACGGGCCTCTGAGACAATGAAACCACTTGGCTGTTTACCCGTTGATAAACGTTCCCCCGCTTTCGACGTTATAATTACAGGTTTTAGAGCCCGAACCATTTTCTGGGAACGCACTTATTATTTATATCAGGACGAGGACCCTCCAGAGACGTGCCCACGAGTTATTACAACGTGGAAAAGAAGCTTTTTAAATATCATCAACCCTTTTCATTCCTGAATATTCATGACAAGTTATTAATAACCTCGATTATGCTTCATCTAAAAAAAATTAAGAAGCTAAACTTGTTAACCTCAAAGAATTTCTAAAATTACATCAAAAATGATACCCCACACGCTCACCTTTGTTTATGCTGCAAACTTTATTTGAAACATAATTGCTTATACTCATTATAAAAGTGCTTATTTATTTTGTCGGGCGCCCTTTGATCGTCTATTTTAGTCTAGTAAAATGTTCTGTCTAGTCCATCTGGTTTTCTCTATTTAGCTCCCGAAACGAGCCGCAGCACGAGCCGGCCAAAGACATCAAACGAAACCTTTTTATTGCCAATTAAAATCGATTAAAATCCATTGACCATATCATCGCGAGACGCTTTCATCTAATTTTAAACGGTGGAATTTTTAACTTCATTAAAGAAGTTATTGTGATACCCTCCACGTCAGGTTTTTGGATGGATCTACACCGATCCCAACTTTGTCTGTGGTGCCGGCCGGCCGTAGCATTTTCCGGAACACTTTACGGCCACAGTTTTCATCCGATTTTCACCAAAATTTCTTTAGCCGGTGAAGAAGAATGGAACGAGGGCGATTTTTGAATTTCGAAAAAATGGCGGAGATATGTCTGTTTGAAATTTTAAAAAATGTGCTGCGGCCGAACCGTTAATCCGATTTTCACCAAATTTTCACCAATTGCTCCTTATATTTTTTAAGAATTTTTGGTGTAAAAAAATTGCCACTTTTTAATTATTATTTTTTAGGAATTTCGTACTTCTACCCATTTCGAGAGGCACATCCCTAGGTTAAAGAGCCTATTATTTCTACCTTGACACTTGAAAAAATTTTCGAAAAAAAGAACTTAAAAATTTAAAAAAAAAACCGGAAAATTTTTGGAAAAAATAGCGCAAAAATAAGGAAAACCCGGAAAATTTTTTGGAAAAAAAAAAAAAAAGGAAAACCCGGAAAATTTTCGAAAAAAACCTAAATATTTTTGGGAAAAAAAAGGAAAATCCGGAAAATTTTTCGAAAAAAAAACTAGGAAAATTTTTGAAAAAAAAAACTTCCCCCTTCCTTATTCTTCCCCTCCTTTATACTTTCCCTCCCTTCGTTATACTTTCGTTCCCTTATACTTCCCCCTCCGTTATACTTCCCCCCGTTATACTTCCCCCTCTGTTATACTTCCCCTCTGTTATACTTCCCCTCCTATATCTTCCTCTTCCCATATACTTTCCCTCCTATATTGTTACTTCTCTTTACGGAAGTTTTCGTTGGTAGCTCTTCAAACTAGTACTTTTAACTTCCCTTTAAATTCGATGTTCAATATTGGATATCACTTTCGTACCCTTGATCAAACATTCTTCAAATCAGATAAGAAAGGTCGAGAGAAAACTTTTTTTTTTTATCTCAACAACCTTCATCTTACGAGCGCCCATTATCTTCTCGAACGTCTCTTCTCCAGCCCTAATTAATATGTACAACGGAGTTATTAGACTGCCTTGGGTGAGAGCGTTCCGAACATAAAAAAAAAAAGTTCTGAAAAGTAAAAGATAAAACAGAACCGAGTTTATTACACTTGTTCACCTTTTCAATTCCCAGCAATCATAGGCACAAACACCTAGAAAAACCATAACAATTACACTTCAAGAATTTTTTTTTCAAGTGCTGCATTTAAAGAAACGCGGTTTTTAGATCCTTGGTTATGTCGTAACTCAATATCTGACCATCTAAGGAAGAGGTTATTTTAACATGTGATTAAAAACACCTACTTTCCATTTTTTTCAAGGCTTCCAAACATTTTTTAAAACACAAGTAAATTATTTTAATATGATTTCCGACAGTTGTGCGCAGGTTTCGATAACCAGTTTTTACCCTTGGTTGGGCTAATTTAAAATGGACGACGAACTGATTTAAATCTTCGATTTAACCTTCATGGTGGAAGAATGCAGTAAATAATCAGTTTCATTGGGCAATCGCTCATATAAAACCAGAGTCGTCAACTCTGAATAACTCTTTTCCTTGACTAATCTACTTTTTTTTTTTTGTTTCAGGTTCGTATTTTGGATGAAAATCAATATGAATTACAATATCCTTTCTTTGAAACTCCAAGGGGCGTCAAGACCATCTCAGCGGGTGGCTATCCCACCCGTCAATTAGTCTCCATCGTTATTTATACGGTTTTATTTTTATTTCCTCTTGTTATGCCCTTTTCATTTCATATTGTCATGCGTCGAGAAGCATAAAAGCAGAGGGCGCTGTTAGCAGAAACTTGATGGTCGTTTGTAGTTTCGCAATAGAAAAAGCGATTTAAACATATAGGTTATTGCCGCAAGTATCAAAGGAAAAAAGATGTTCACTCCCGCTGTGATGTCCTTTATTTACGGCCGAGCATACGAGGTAATAAAAGACGCCTATTCAATAAAATGCTACAAAGTAACTCGGACACAATAAGACGGCTTATTAAACCGATCCTTAGATAGGTAAGAAAATATCTTCCCGACTATCTATTTACCTCATCATAATACTCCGTCGTAACAGCCTAACTGCCTCAGACTTGAGTTTGTTTAATATAATCGGTATCTGTTTCGCATTAGAAAGCTTTATAAGGAGCGCATAACGATGCATTTAGACTCGTTATTCACGGCTAATGGTACGAGATCGGTGCCCTCCCGTTCGATCTACCTAACAAAGGGAAGAGCAATCAGGCATACCTACGGCTCCGGTATAAATATTAATAAACAAGGGAGGTTTTGAATATGAAAGCAGGTGAACCGATGATGGGAGGGGGCTAGACCTTCGTCCGAACAAAAGAAATCTACCTGACGGTCTTCTTCACTTGACTGGAACTCCTTTTAAATAAACCTTCAATTTAAGGGGGAGAAACGTCATATGGAAATCGATATTCTGCCGTTTTCTCTTGCAACCAACTTTTTATGCCAAATTTTTGTTCGACAATAAACTCTCCTTTCCCACGTTCAACACGTGTGACATGTCTAGAAAGCCTATATTCCCTTATTAGGCGCTTTAAGTTTTTTCTTTCTCTCGTCATTTTCTATTCATTAGTCTTTTGTCGTATTATGAAATTATAAGAAAAAGCCGCAGTTACACAACCAAAAGCATATGTTGACAAAAGACTTTCCCCTCTGGAGAAACAAAGGGACTTTCTGAAGTCGGCTGTCATTCTTTGTGCTTTAATTGATACCTGAAGAACGTTTCTCAAAAAGGTTGAAAAACGTTTGCAATAAACAAAAATTGTTTAGGCGTATGATTCGATGAGATGGAGTCACCAAACTTGATTACGGTCCGCGAACACTTTGTCCCCCAAGTCAATACAGGAGGGTGAAGCATAGATATGATTTTATACGAACAAGAGACCGGAAATTTTTTTTTCCTTTTGAGAAAATTCTAAGATGGAACGAATTTGATCCATTTTCCTGCGTGAATAGATATCAATGCAAACAGTTAGGAATTAACCCTTTTTTTTTGCGGTTCGGACAGATCGGCTGTTGTTGTAATTCGTTCCGCTTGGCCCGGTCACGGTGGCTTCCGTCGCGTTAAACACGCCGGATCCTAGGCCTCTACACACGTCCTCATTTTAATAACAAAATGTCAATGCAAAACTAGAGAGAAAACCTATTTGGACCCAATGACAAATCTTATTCTAAGGGATAATA
This sequence comes from Orius insidiosus, assembly GCA_014119065.1. Lineage (NCBI taxonomy): Eukaryota > Metazoa > Arthropoda > Insecta > Hemiptera > Anthocoridae > Orius > Orius insidiosus. The sequence goes on from JACGAQ010002623.1 coordinate 24,122, forward strand.
TGTACGCAAAAAAGGAAGTGATTATGCGGTTTCTCAAGTCTAATTGAAAACAAGTCGATTGTTAAAGAGAGCAGAAATACGACACTTTCACACTACTAAAATGGCCTTACATCGTGAAGTGCGCATAAAACCTCCACTTTTTTTCGCTTATTGCTTTTTTAGGGAAGGAGAATAGGATTATAGGCGGAAATGTAATAAAAAAGTTTTCACACCTTTTGCTCTAAGTTTATATTGTGGGGTCTTCCTAAAACGATTTACAGGACACGTACCATGCCAGACTCAAAGCACGTACGACTGTACGTTATGAATCCAAAACGAGAAAAACATGAATGGCTTAGAGCTGCCATCAAACTTTGTTAATGAACAGAATAAACTAAAATCTTCAAAATGAAGAAACCTGTTTTCTTCAAGAAGAAGTTGAATTTATTTTTGTTGGAAAAAATATATTTCCCATAAAGCTTTTTCTTTATTTTTTTATGAAAGGCGACCTCACCGATCAAACACGTCAAATAAGGGCAGTACGTCAACTACCAGTCGCAGCTTCATATATTTTTTCTATTCCGTTTGGTCTGCATTCCATAACTTGAAATCGCACTTCTTTCATGATGAGATAAAGCGATAACCCCTTTAAGGCGGCGAAAGAAAAATCCGACAACCTAGAATTTTTCCGCATTCATGAAAGTTATTAATAAAAAGCTAAAATTGTTTAAAACATTTGGGGCCAACTGTTGCTTTGTAATTGATGTTCGTTGTATGTTTTTCCAGGTAGGGGATTTTTAAAACGAGACCGCCTGAAGGCTGTGAGGGTTGAGGGAGGTGATTGATTTAGTCTTGACGAGGGTCGTTGTAAACATACGGAAATGTCGTCACCAGGTAGTTTCGGGCGTTTCGGAACCCTCCCATTTCTCATTTCGAAAATTCTTTTATTTCAAAATTATTAGAAGCCTCTTCTTTAATTATTTCCTTCTATTGTTCTATTGTATTCTATTTCTCAACTTCTATTAAATGAAAAAGTGCTTTAAATCCAGCGAAAGTGCATAAAATGCATTATTGCTTGAATAGCCAAGTTGGATAAATTGTCAGAATTTTTATACTCTCTCGTTTTTATGATGGGAATAGAATGAAACAAAAAATGCTCTTGAGTGAAGTACTAATCTTACCAACGACGAATTTCTTTGTCTAAAAAAACCTAATTAGAAGTAAAAAAAGTATGTCTCCGCTTGATATCTTTTCGATTATAAAACCAATATTTTTTGCAGAAGAAATAGTATTTGCTACGGAGAAAGGAGAATTGGTTTTATAAAAAGAGAAGGTTCGATTTCATAAAAAAGGATTGAGTTCCAGGCCGAATAAAAAGAAATGATCGTTCTCTCAAAAATCATGTCATTTTATCCTTCAGAAAGGGCGTTTCAATTTCACTTATTTTAGGCTCTCATGTTTTAATTGGCGTTATTTCAATTATAAATCATAGGTGATTTAAAAACCGTGTTGTCAATTGTGTGTGAAATTGAGATATCCGTCACGTTCCGCCTCGAGGCAATCAAAGAATCAAGCAGGTGGATTGAAGAGGTTTCGTATTTTTATTATAAATCATAAGGCGAGATGTATCCGAGTACCCTTTGGCTAGTTGATGAATATGAATAACACCATTTTTTTTATTCATGAATATGAATAATGATATGAATATGAATATGAATAATATTCATTCATAAATTTTTTCATGAATAATATTCATAAGATTCACAAATAACCGATTATTCATAACATTATTTATAGTAAAAAGCATTATTTAGACGCTTTTTTCCAGTTATTACGTAAGTATAACGCACTATTAACATTTTTAATCACGAATACCGATTATTCATTAGTTTATTCTAAAAAAATGCCTACAATTTATTTATTTTTTTTTTTTTGCGAAAAAAGGCCGATTTTGACGGTTTTTAAAACGTAGAAATTCGTGAGTTTAAAATTCCGCCCCGGGAGTATCTTTCCCGGATCCGCATGGCGATTTCCCGTCGATTGATAGTGCGTAATGTAGCCACCTCGCTCCAACACAGCGCCCTCTGGGAGTTTCTAAAGGGCAAATTCGATTTATGGGCTATTAAAAAAAAAAAAACGATTATTCACAAGATTATTCATCAGCAAAAAGCGTTATTTAACTTTTTTTCCCACTTTTTTTTCTTAATTATATTCATTATTATAACGTCCTAGTGGCTAGGAACACCCTGAGGGGCTAAAAAGACCCTAAAAAAACGGATAGGTACTCTTAAAATTTACTAAATAATTTTATTTACCTATATGACATGATTCGTTGATTTTAAACTGCATAATAATTTTATTTTTGAAATAAAAACGAGTCTCTCCTCATAAGATAAGAAAATTGGTAGGTATAATCCCTGTAAACAACAACATCCATGTTATAGTTACGTCTTAAGTAAAGACAGAGATTGGATTTTATTCATTTCTGTTTCGGTCTTGACAGTGAAAAGATATTCTTTTACATTTCATAATTATGGAGTCATTGAGAGAAAACTGTTTGAAAAAGTTAAATTTTTCTGTGCGGGTCGCCCTCGATGGGAAGTTTTTCAAGCCGGCAACTGAAGACGTCAACAAACTCGCCGAGGAAATAGAGTCAGAAAACTTAAAAGTTTTATGTGTGAAGTGTGAGCGGAACAAAACTAATATTTTGAAGGTAAATATTAAAACGTCATCAAATTTATATTCACATATCAAGCGAAATCATGGAAAACAGACGATGACTCAGTTTTCAATGGCTATGGAGAATAGCAGAAACAAATTTATTCTTGAAAATCCTGAGGAGGCCAGAAAATTAACAAAGAATAAAAAGACCTCTATGTCCCTCCCTCAGTCGAAATTCGAGGAATTACTAACTAATTATGTAATTGATACAATGATACCTCTCCAATCTATCGACTCATCATCATTCAAAGCGATTTTTTTTTTTTTTTTCATTGAAAATAGAAATTTTCACCTAATCAGCCGTCGAACGCTCGGGCGTCGAATAGACGAGAAATTCCATTTACATAAAAACGATATAAAAAAAGCTTTACTACCAATAAAAAATGTCTGCACGACTGCAGACATTTGGTCCGGGGGGAAAAGGAGCTTCTTGGGCGTAACTGTACATTGGCTCGATCGAAGTAACGTTAGAAAATCAGCAGCCCTGGATTGCAAAAGATTTAGGGGCTCACATACCCACGATCGAATATCAGATTTGCTAAGAAACATTCACGATAAATTCGAGCTTACGACTGAGAAAATAATTGCGACCGTAACAGATAACGGTGCGAACTTCGTTAAAGCGTTCGAAGTTTTCGGAGTTGAGGTCACTGAAGGTTATGACGTAGATGGGGAAGCTTCTGATGACGAATCATGGGTGGACTTAGAGGAAAGTGTGACAGAAAGGTTACCATACCATCTTCGGTGTGGGGCCCACACTTTAGCATTGACATCGTCAGCCGACATAATGAGAACAATTAACGCTGACAGAGTTCTCTCTAGTTTACACAAGGAGGCATTAAAAAAATGTAGTGTCATCTGGAAACTGGCAAAAAGGCCAAGAACCGCGGAAATCATTGAAGACATTCTCGACAAAGCCCTTTCTCCTCCAAATGAGACGAGATGGAACAGTCTTCACGACTCTTTGAAACAAATAGTAGGAATAAAACGCAACATGGGGAGGCTCGTTGAGGCCCTTGGCACTGAACAACTGACCGAAAATGAGTTAAATTATTTAGAGAAGTACGTACATTGTTCCTCCCCTGTTGCCGAAGCCCTAAACCTGCTTCAAGCCGAAAAAACGGCGTATTATGGGATTTTATTGCCTACGCTGGTGGCATTGTTAAAAAAATTAAGATCCATCGCAAATACAGATTTAAAGTTTTGTAAGCCAATCTGCGACTCATATATTGCGAGCATTCAGCAACGGTTTTCAAAAATATTAAATTTCGAAACTTTCGAAGGAAAAAAATGCTGCGATCGCTTCACTATCATACCCGAAGTTCAAAAACAAGTTTTTTCCATGTATACAAAAATATGAACAAGAAGAGTTACTCATTAATTTTAAACAACTAATTTACCAATATTTGATAAAAGAAGCTGGGGAGAACTCAGTTAGTACACCGATGGAGATCGACTCTCCTCTAGAGGACTTTTATGATTTCGGGGACGAAAGCGACTCATTACCTCCTATGCCTGAAGATGATATTTTAATCCAAGCTCAAACGATAATGGACAAATACTTAAGTGAAAGAGAGGCCGGATTAGACATACTGAAAAAGTATCCAAGTATAGAACAGATTTTCAAAGAAAAAAAACACCACTTCCTTCTAGTGCACAAGTGGAGCGTTTATTTTCATATGCTACCATGACTAATGCACCTAAATCAAATCGTTTGAGTAACGAAAAATTTGAACAACGTGTGATACTGAAAGCAAATGCGTCATTGTAAGTACCCTGATTTTCCTTTTCTCACCAATAATGATTTGTGCTTTTTTATTTAAGGACATTAGAAAGTCTAGATACAACTTCTTCGGATCAAGATGACTACTCCGACGACGAAACTGATGATGAAAGCGACGATTAAATTTTTAAGTTCAATTAACAAGTTTTATAATTACATTTTTTAAGCCGATAAATCAAATTTTATAATATTTTTCAGTATTCCTTTATACAATGTTGAAATTAGTCTTAATTTTTTATTAGGTACACAATGTTTTTAGACGTAGGTACCTACCTATATCTATTAATAAATACTTTTTTTTAAAATTGAATACATAACTCTCTATAAAATTCATATCCTTTTTCATTTATTTATGAACATTCAATTTTTTATTAAAAATCTAGGAAAAACTACGGATATAGTCTCATAGTTTTCTGAAAAAAATTAAAAAACTAAATTATTTAAATAAACATATGAATAATCGGATATTCGCGGGTGGAAGTTGTAATAGGGTGATTATAATGAATATAATTAAAAATGTGGAAAAAAAAAAGTTAAATAACGCTTTTTTCTTATGGTTATCGGTTTTTTTTTTCAATAGCCCAATCGGATTTTGCCCTTTAAAAACTCCCAGAGGGCGCTGTGTTATAGAGCGAGGTGCTACATTACGCACTATCAATCGACGGGAAATCGCCACGCGGATCCGGGAAAGATACTCCGGGGCGGAATTTTAAACTCACGAATTTCTACGCTTTAAAAAACCGTCAAAAATCGGCCTTTTTTCGCAAAAAAAAAAAAATAAATAAATTGTAGGCATTTTTTAGAATAAACTAATGAATAATCGGTTATTCGTGAATAAAAATGTTAATAGTGCGTTATACTACGTAATAACTGGAAAAAAGCGTCTAAATAATGCTTTTTACTTATAAATAATGTTATGAATAATCGGTTATTGTGAATAATCTTATGAATAATATTATTCATGAAAAAATTATGAATGAATATTATTCATATTCATATCATATCATTATTCATATTCATGAATAAAAAAAATTGTGTGTTATTCATATTCATATTTATGAATATGAATACGCCAACTGTTAAAGTTTCCTTGATTAAACGTTTCGTCGAAACTTCTCCTTTTGTCCTAAATAGAAATCTAAACCACATTTCTCATTTCAGAATAAACTTATTTTTAAAATGACATAGCGGAAGTACCTTGGGAACAAAAACTAAATTTCTTTCATTCGTAAAGTCATTCACTAATCGCAACGTCTTTCATGGAAAAATCCACTTTCCAATATGTTTAAAAACGGAAAAAACCTGATTTTTACCAAGTGACAGTAAAATCTGTTTGAGGAAGTAAAAAAAAAAAATTTTTTTTTGACAATTGTAGTAGGGAGAAATCTGGGGAGTTTTCGCCCGTTGAGAAACGCCTGGCTGAGCGAAGACTTCCAATTTTTAACTTCTTTAAAGAATTTATTGTGATACCCTCCACGTCGGGTTATTGGGAAATGGTCTTCTAGACCCCGTGGGGTAAACATTTTAGTAGGGAGAAATTACATACTTCCACGCCTTACGAGAGGGACCTCTCTTGGGCAAAAATCCCATTATTTCTACCTTCATACTTTTTTCGAATTTTTCGAAAGTTTCGAAATTTTTCGAGAAAAAAAAAATTCCCATCCGTTATACTTCCCCCTCCGTTATACCCCCTCCCTTATACTTCCCTCCTTATACTTCCTCTCCATTACACTTCCCCTCCCTCATACTTCCCCTCCCTCATACTTCCCCTACTTATACTTCCCCTCCCTTATACTTCCCCTCCCTTATACTTCCCCTCCCTTATACTTCCCCTCCCTTATACCCCTCCCTTATACTTCCCCTCCCTTATACTTCCCCTCCCTTATACTTCCCCTCCCTTATACTTCCCCTCCCTTATACTTCCCCTCCCTTATACTTCCCCTCCCTTATACTTCCCCTCCCTTATACTTCCCCTCCCTTATACTTCCCCTCCCTTATACTTCCTCTCCCTATACTTCCCATCCTTATACTTCCCCTCCCTTATACTTCCCCTCCCATATACTTCCCCCTCCTATATTTTTTTACATCTCTCTAAGGAAGTTTTCATTGGAAGCTTCTCAAACTAGTTCTTTTCAATTTGGATACTGAAAATGGACACTAGGGAAAATCACTCATTTTACTGGGTAAATTCCAATTTAAAAAATGCTTAAAAAATGTAAAATAACCACATTTTTACCGTCTGATAATAAAATCTCTAGGAGAAAATTGAAAAAAAATGTTTGTCAAAAGTTATAGAAGGTAGAAATTTGAGGTGTTTTCCGCCGTTCCGTGTGGCCTGGTTGGGCGAAGACTTCCATTTTTTCTGCCTGGATGTTGAAAAATGATAGTAGGGACGAGAAATAATTAAATTGCGCTACATTGGGGAAGTTCCCGTAGTTTTAATTGCACATAAAAGCAAACTGTTTTTTGTATTTATTTATCTATTGATTGGACATAAAACCAGTAAAATAACAGTTTCTGCCCCTTATACTTCCCCCTCCCTTATACTTCCCCTCCATTGTACTTCCCCTCCATTGTACTTCCCCCTCCGTTATACTTCCCATCAATTATACTTCCCCCTCCGTTATACTTCCCATCATTATACTTCCCCCTCCGTTATACTTCCCCTCCCTTATTTCAAAAATGCTTTAAAAATGTAAAAATAACCACCAGATTTTTACCGTCTGATAATAAAATCTCTTGGAGAAAATTAAAAAAAAATGTTTGTCAAAAGTTAAGGAAGGCAGAAATTTGAGGTGTTTTCCGCCGTTCCGTGTGCCCTGGTTGGGCGAAGACTTCCATTTTTTCTGCCTGGATGTTGAAAAATGATAGTAGGGACGAGAAAAGATTAAATTGCGCTACATTGGGGATGTTGCCGTAGTTTTTGCACATAAAAGCAGAAACTGTTTATTGTATTTATTTATCTTTTAATTGGACATAAAACCAGTAAAATAAACAGTTTCTGCTTATACTTTACCTCCCTTATACTTCCCCCTCCCTTATACTTCCCCTCCATTGTACTTCCCCTCCATTGTACTTCCCCCTCCGTTATACTTCCCATCAATTATACTGCCCCCTCCGTTATACTTCCCATCAATTAAACTTCCCCCTCCGTTATACTTTCCCTCCCTTATTTCAAAAATGCCTTAAAAATGTAAAAATAACCACCAGATTTTTACCGTCTGATAATAAATCTCTTGGAGAAAATTAAAAAAAAATGTTTGTCAAATGTTAAGGAAGGCAGAAATTTGAGGTTTTTTCCGCCGTTCCGTGTGGCCTGGTTGGGCGAAGACTTCCATTTTTTCTGCCTGGATGTTGAAAAATGATAGTAGGGACGAGAAAAGATTAAATTGCGCCATATTGGGGAAGTTCCCGCAGTATATTTTAATTGCACATAAAAGCAGAAACTGTTTATTGTATTTATTTATCTTTTAATTGGACATAAAACCAGTAAAATGAACATACCAATTTTTTTCTCTGATTTGATGTGAATTTCCGAATATGTGTAAATATAATAATTATGAAAGAGGAAAGAGATGCTTTTTTCATGAAACGAAGGGAGGAAATGGCGTAGAACAGTAAAAGCTTTTATCTACGTTGCGTTAAATCAATCAAAATTCACTTATCATGTTTCTCCCTCAAACGTCAGACTAATTCGTGATTAGGGGAATGTCAAAACCTGACTGGGATATTGAAATGTTAATTATCGGCTGTCGATATTTTGTTATTAAAAAAATTCGTCAAAGAGAATACAAAAATAAATTAGGTCGGACAGGATGAGGGAGAAAAAAAAAAATTTCGACGAAAATTATCTTTAGGCACGTTTTAAGTCCGATGTTTAATCCAGAATATTATGCAAATCTTCGGTTAACAAGGGGGAGAGTCGAGTGGAAGGCTTAAATTATCAAAGATCCCAAAGTTTGATTTGAAGAAAAACGGTATGGGGATAAAGATGAATATTAGGAGATAAGTGCGCGGAGAAGGGGAAAAAGCCGCAATGTATATGCAGAGTTTAGTAGGGGAGACGTTAAACGGAGTTTTCTGTGGATTTGTTCTGACGGTGGAATCTTTTCAAAGTGGCCCGAGGCAATGTCGGAGGGCAGTTATCAAGGGAGACCCCATCACCTTAGTATGTTAACAAGATGAGGCCCCAGGGAAACCTTCTTCTAACAGATAAATACCACCGACTCCTTCACCTATCTCTCACGAGGTAATTTCGAAAAGCACCGCGGAAAGTCATTCCGAGCCTCTATAACTTTACCTCTATCAGGGGAGTTGCGAATCATCATTCTCATAACTTTGAATCTCTTTCATTACTTTTTTTTTTTTCCAACTCGCACAAAGCTCTAATAATCCTATTAGCGATTCTTAAGATCTTGCAGATCACAAATCAATTATAAAATTATGCAGGGGTCACTAGGCCGATGATCAAAGGGAAGGTAAACGTCAAAAGGATTTCGAATACACTGATCATACGAGCAGAAACGATTAATACCGAATACGAGGAAGTCTACATCTCGGTTCAGCGGTCCGAAATGTGATTCCGATCCTTTGTTTACTTATAATTTCATTATTTTACTCCCTCGCATTCCATACAAATGCAGGTGTCTGGGGGATTTAGGCAAAAAATCGGTATTGAGGTCGAAAAAATTGAAGTTTGCGCCGAACTAACCCACATGAACGGGCAAAATTTCGACCACCAAGCTCCGACTCAGCAAGCAGAGGGCAAAATAAACCCATTAGATCTTTAAGGATGTCTTCTCTTGAACTATCGACGCAGTTTTTTTCAAAATTCTTTATTTTGTACATGTTTCGAGAGCTATTCGCTCTCCTCATCAGCCATTTCAAGACTAGATTTTCGACTCATGTACAAAATAAAGAATTTTGAAAAAAAACTGCGTCGATAGTTCAAGAGAAGACATCCTTAAAGATTAAATAACACGACGGAAAAAGAAAAGAGAAGAAAGAAAAACCCATTAGAGGTCGACGGGCACAAGGCCACAGCAATTACCTACAGCCGCAGAGCTTCTTCGACATTTAAGGCAACTAGGACAAAAAGATTGCAAAGGACGCTGAAAACAAGACAATTGCTCTCTACAGCGTATTAATTAGGTGCACAAAATGAAACTCATCCACAGGGTAAATTTGAGTTTTGTAGATTTTAGCCGAGTTTCATTTTGTACAAGTAGTTCATTTTTACAAAATTTTGAACATTTTAGGCGTTAAAGTCCATCAAAAGTTGTCCTTCTCCGTGTAAGAAGGTTATTGAAGAATAACCATTAAGAAGGTTAATTTTTAAAGGCTTGTAAATCGTAAACCGTTACAGATATTGAAAAAATGCACAAAATAAAATTTGTTGGAAATTTAATTCTCTTTAATTTTTATTCTATTCATTTTTTGTCTAGGACGCACCGTTTTCAAGATAAATTTATTTTTAAAACAATTATTTTCCGAAAATGGTGCATCCTAGAAAAAATAATTAAGTACAAATTTATAGAGAATTAAATTTCCTACAATTTTTATTTATTAGGTGTACAAAATAAAACTCAGCCACAGGGTAAATTTGAATTTTGTAGATTTTAGCCGAGTTTCATTTTGTACACCTAGTAGTTCATTTTTTCAAAATTTAAAACATTTTAGTCGTTCAAGTCCATCAAAAGTTGTCCTTCTCCGTGTAAGAAGGTTATTGAAGTATAACCATTAAGAAGGTTAATTTTTAAAGGCTTGTAAATAGTAAACCGTTACAGATATTGAAAAAAGCACTAAATAAAATCTGTTGGAAATTTAATTCTCTTTAATTTTTATTCTATTCATTTTTTCTCTAGGACGCACTGTTTTCAAGATAAATTTATTTTAAAAAAATTATTTTCCGAAAATGGTGCATCCTAGAAAAAAAATAATTAAGTAGGTACAAATTTTTAGAGAATTAAATTTCCTACAATTTTATTTATTAGGTGTACAAAATAAAACTCAGCCACAGGGTAAATTTGAATTTTGTAGATTTTAGCCGAGTTTCATTTTGTACACCTAGTAGTTCATTTTTTCAAAATTTTAAACATTTTAGTCGTTCAAGTCCATCAAAAGTTGTCCTTCTCCGTGTAAGAAGGTTATTGTAGTATAACCATTAAGAAGGTTAATTTTTAAAGGCTTGTAAATCGTAAAGCGTTACAGATATTGAAAAAATGCACTAAATAAAATCAGTTGGAAATTTAATTCTCTTTAATTTTATTATATTTTTTCTCTAGGACGCACTGTTTTCAAGATAAATTTATTTTAAAAAAAAATTATATTCTAAAAATGGTGCATCCTAGAAAAAATTAACCTTCTTAATGGTTTTACTTCAATAACCTTCTTACACGGAGAAGGAAAACTTTTGATGGACTTTAACACCTAAAGTTAATACAATGTCATCTCTTAGAGTAGGTTTTAAGAACACTACCGCTTTGAAAGATAACAAAAAAAAATCGAGGAAGCTAAAAAAAAAGTTAATGTGTGAAATCGATGAGAAGAAGACCTGTTATATATTTTGTAATCTGAGATTACATTGTAAACGGATGGAGGGGGGAGAATATCTGGCGGAAGTCCAGGGCCACGATGATCATAAAGATATGACGGTTCGAAGGGTCGGAAGGAGCACTGATTTCCGGCCAATATGGCTTCGCCCGGCCGGCGTTCTTTCTTCACACTTGACGGTTTTCAATCTCGTAGAGCGGAGGAGTTTATGGGACCTCGAGAAACCCGTTGGGGCGGGAACATTCCCTCACAATCAGAAAACATTCCATGAAATTTCATGCAGTAAAACATAAAAAGTAAATGAGGCGCTCCGGGTACGAAGGGCGAACTCAACATCGGACAAATTTTTTTTTCCATTTTCAGATTCTAGGCCTCTTGGTGAATACACCCATATAATTTTCTGTTGAGTTCGCCCTTTTTTCCCCTTTAAATACGTAAAAACCGATATGCGGCAAAGCTCTAACTGCGATATCCGAGCGAGTACGAAGGGCGAACTCCACATCCTAGTCCACAACCCCCACTCCTTTTCCCATTCCAGGGCATGACTTTTCTGTTGAGTTCGCCGGTAACATAAAACTTTAAATGCGAATATCTCGAAACTACGTTTTGTTGAGTTCGCCCTTCGTACCCGGAGCGCCTCAAATGAAATTTCAGATGTGCTTAACGGAAGATGAATGTTGGAGGTGATAAAGTTTCGGTGTACGAATTTTTAGTATGACGGGGGATTTTGTATTCTCGAAATACACGAATCACGCAACTTCCTTCCCAAACCGCGCTTCATAATATCCTGCTTTTACCGCACACCTCCTGATACGGTCGATACGTTTATATTTGATTCGTGAGACACACGTTCATGTTTTTTAAAAGACTGTAGAAAAGAAAGAAAGCGAAAGAGAAAAAAAAATATAAATGGAAAAAAAGAAGAGGGAGAGATATGAGCGGAAAACTGTGAGGAGGGCGGGTGAGATAAGTCCTTTTCTGCTAGAAAGGGAGCGGTGGGGGGGACGTGCTTAAAGTGCGGAAAAGATATGACGACTTTTCTAAAGCTTTTCAGTCTAAGACCCATTTTCGTAGAAGCGGGGAGGAGGACCCTCCCCAAGCAAACTCCACCGTCCACCTAATTCCCCGAGATTACATTCAGGGAGATTATGTGCCTTTAAAGAATAAAACAAACAAAAAAAAGGATAAAAAAAACTAAAATTTTGTTCAGAAATGTGTACTTTGTTTTCCATTTTAGTATATAATCTTTTTGCATTTTCAACTCCCTTTTGTTTAAAGATAACCGCAGTACTCAGCCTACAGCGGCTACCTGATATTGGGACAGAAGTTAGTTTATAATTAAAATTATGTACCCCTGAGGCGATGTGAATATATTGCGAATGAGCAAAGTGAGCTTGCGGTCAAATCCGAAAAGGGGGATTTGGCGTTCTAAGATACATGAGAGCGTCTTCCCTTTTAACGCCCCCTGGCATGGTTAATTGATATACGGCATTCATTAAGATGAGAACTAGCACTCACCCTTCTTCGTACACACTTTTGACCCGAGGATTCGTGCGAAATGGAATTAAGCCGCAGGCTGCGGTCCTACCTAAGTTTCTAACCGGAACTCGCTCCCTCAATTTAACTTATTAACCCGTCCTCCGGTCCGTTGTTCATTCGCTCGTGGGGGGGGGGGATGTTAAGGGGGATGAAGTAACAGTTAGCGTCATTTAGGAGAACGGTTTATGCGGTTTCGTAACATCTCGCAACGGCAGCAACTCACGGCCGACTAATTCAACACGGACCGAACATAGTTTACATGATAAATTCCAAATCCTCATTTTAATTGCTTCTCATCGTCCAAAGCTGCCACTCACTTAGCGCTTTTCTCACTGTCAAATTCCTATTTCGTTTTAAATGAGGCTGAGCCGTCACACTCGGTGTGTAACGCTTATTCCGTTATAGTCTGATCGTTCCGATCACCAATCAACTTCAATATTTTGATTCGCGGAAAGCAAAGAAGGGTTGAGGGTGGATTGAAACAGCTGGATGCAATAGATTCGCTTGTGACGTCATGATGTTTGAATTTGATCGAGAATAGTTGGCACTAATATTCAAAAATTACATATGGTCGGCGCTCCGGGTACGAAGGGCGAACTCAACAAAACGTAGTTTCGAGATATTCGCATTTTAAAGTTTTATGTTACAGGCGAACTCAACAGGAAAGTCATGCCCTGGAATGGGAAAAGGAGTGGGGGTTGTGGACTTGGATGTGGAGTTCGCCCTTCGTACCCGCTCGGATATCGCAGTTAGTCTTTGCCGCATATCGGTTTTTACGTATTTAAAGGGGAAAAAAGGGCGAAATCAACAAAAGTTATATGGGTGTATTCACCAAGAGGTCTAGAATCTGAAAATGAAAAAAAAATTGTCCGATGTTGAGTTCGCCCTTCGTACCCGGAGCGCCTCAATTAAAGTATAGAAGTCAACGGAGAAACAACATTCATTTATATTTTAGAAAGTTCCGATCACGATTCTACTTCAATATTTGTGATTTGCGGAAAGCAAAGAAGGCTTGAGGGTGGATTTGAAACAGCTGGATGCAATAGATTCGCTTGTGACGTCATGATGTTTGAATTTGATCGAGAATAGTTGGCACTAAAATTGAGGCGCTCCGGGTACGAAGGGCGAACTCAACATCGGACAAATTTTTTTTTTCATTTTCAGATTCTAATCTTGGTGAATAGACCCATATAATTTTTATGTTGAGTTCGCCCTTTTTTCCCCTTTAAATACGTAAACCGATATGCGGCAAAGCTCTAACTGCGATATCCGAGCGGGTACGAAGGACGAACTCCACATCCTAGTCCACAATCCCCACTCTTTTTCCCATTCCAGGGCATGACTTTTCTGTTGAGTTCGCCCGCAATATAAAAACTTTAAAATTCGAATATCTCGAAACTACGTTTTGTTGAGTTCGCCCTTCGTACCCGGAGCGCCTCAATTCAAAAATTACATATGGTCAATCAAAGTATAGAAGTCAACGAAGAAACGACATCCATTTATATTTTAAACAGTTCCGATCACGTTTCTACTTCAATATTTTAACTTCCTTAAAGAAGTTATTTGATTCGCGGAAAGCAAAGAAGGGTTGAGTGTGGATTTGAAACAGCTGGATGCAATAGATTGGCTTGTGACGTCATGATGTTTGAATTTGATCGAGATTAGTTGGCACTAAAATTCAAAAATTACATACGGTCAATCAAAGTATAGAAGTCAACGGAGAAACAACATTCATTTCATTTTTTGAAGTTAAAAATAGTATGAAAAATCACCTTCAATTACTTAAATGGATTGTTTGTTGGAAATGAAATAAACCGAAGTATCCTTTACATTCATATTCAGCCTTATCTGTATAAAAAAATGTATCTTGTTTATTTATATCTTACCAAACAGAAGAAATTTGATATTGATGTAGTTTTTACGCTTCGTTATCCTTAAAAGGACAAGTGAAAAGATACGATATACCCTAACAAGAAAGTATCAACTTGGAGGGAAAAAATTGTAAGATGGGGGTTTGTGTGCGTACATATCCGTATATTT